>JAYEVD010000130.1:0-125381 GCA_036346405.1 Phyllostachys edulis
CGGTTGATTTAAAATCCAAGGAATGAAGAAAAATGCGATAAGGGTTTAACCCTTTAAGAAAAGATGTGGCCCGATAAAATGGTGATGGTCCGATGTAGATCCAACGGCTTAGATCCCATGGCGTTGCTCCGAAGGTCTAAATGGCCCACAAGATCTCGTGCATGCGCGATCGATCCAACGGTGGAGATTGAGTGTGTGGTTGGATAGCGAATAGCACAAAGGATGCAGAGCGTCCGTTAGAATCGAGCGGCTGCCACGTCGTCGGGGTTTTGGGTGCACGCCAGCGTGATAGAATTCGACTAAACGCATTCGTAAAGTTGGGTGCATGAATTTTGGACTGGGTCGCTCTAGTACCCGGGGGCTAGGGTTGGGTCTTAAGTTGACTTAAACTCAAAATATATCTTCAAAAGTTTGGCCAGGGGTTTAAAAATAGCAAATAAATTTGTAAAAATACCAAATTTTGCAAAGAGACTACGGGATGATATATGTCCCCGAGATAAATTTTGTAAACAATCGCTTCTTATTTTGAAATACTTAAATAATTACTTTGACCGAATAGATTTGATCGAGGATTTTTCTAAAGGTCAAAAATAATTTCTAAAATTTTGACAAAATTCATTTTTATTCAAGATATTTTATCGATCTTTGATAAAATATTTTCAGGTCTCAATACAAGCATAGACTTGCATTTCTCTCTTGAAGTTTTAAAATAAGGCTAAGGTTAAGATTGCAAATGGAGGTTTTTATATTGTAACAATTTCAAGTTTCAAAAATGACAGGAAATGCTATGAAAAGCATTTTATTATCCTTCATTAAATCAGGCATATACCATCGAGACTCCGCTGGAGAGGAATGGTCGCATTCAGGACTACAAAAGACTGGGTTTAGGGCGACGTCTGCCTTGGCCACGGATAAAAGTGTGCTGGCATCCTCTAGTGTTACGATGTCTTCGTTCGAGGCGAATCTCGATTGGGGCTGGCCATGAAATTCTCATGTACCATGTCACTTTGGACCTGGCGTAACTCCTCGCGCTACCGAGGCAATGCCGTCTTGCTTGCGCTTCTTCCTAGTATGGATACACCATCTCCGCCCGACCTCAATAGAAATGGACCCAACCATCCTCACTTGGAGCTTGCGAGGCCGTTGGCCCCTACAAGCGACACGCAATTGGCTAAGGTGTCCTATAGGTCTATCTTTGGTGCATTCCATAGATGTACATTACCTTGATAGCGTCTATCGGTAATGGACATCGTCATGTTCGAGTAATCGTGGGCCTAGCGCTACTCCGATGTCGAGCAGGACTGGCTCCCAAATTAACAGGGGTGGCTTGCGACTAGCTCAAGAGTTGATTCATTTGATCATGCAATCTTTGCTAGCTTTCCTTCAAAATTTTCGGTAATCATCTGTATCAATGGGTCTTCGTGCTCGGCCTTGGATCTCTTCCTACTCCTATCGTGTAGTAGTGTCTGCGAATCCATGACTCCAAGATGCGTTAACCCCAAGGCCTCGCGTGCGACTCGGGTGCTCCTTGTTTCCCGGGCCGTAGATAGTATATCCTTCTCCTGTCGCGCTGGAAGGAGTCTTGGGAAGTTTAGGCGGATCAATTGCGTCTTTGCAAGAGGTCATCATGTTATTATAGACACAATGAAGTTATGGACTTATTAACAACTAGGTAGTTCGACATATTTACCACACGTTAGGATACTTCTGATGTGTAGTGTTTGTTGAAAGAGATCTTTGCCGAAAGGCGAGACTTTGCCCTCGCTTTGAACCAGCCTTAGGGGCGGGAATTACGTGAAATGAGAAATGGCTTGGTGCGTTCTCCTCGCCGCCGCCCATTCCTTGTATTTACCGCGTACCCAGTGGCGCCGAGTACTGCTTGGTGAGTGTTTAGATGTCTGAAGCTTTGTGCGCCGACTTTGCTCCATAAATTCGATGTCGTCGTCTTCATAGCCACAAAAGCGTCCCATGTTTCCCGTTAAGAATCCATACTTCATGAAGGCGTCGACCCGTGTTCCGTGTGCCGTGATAAGAATGCTCTTGAAGGTCATCACGATTTAGCCATCGTGAGCATTGCCGTCCGTTCCACGCGTGCCATGTCTCGCTTACGGGATAGTGAACTTGCTTGAAAGTTCTATCCTGCAGCGCCTCTCTGTTTTTAAATCGAGACTTCCACCTTGGTGTGGTGATGAGGACCCGTTCTCTTGCAAGTATCCATGAGATGGTTAGGAATCTCGCCACTAATCTCTTGGGACTTAGAGGACCCTAAAGTCAGCGACCTCTGTGATGACCCGATCGCCCACATGAGCATTTTTTATTTTCTCTGCCATCTCGCTTCGTATCATTATAAATGGCGAAATCGGATGCATTTGGTGGCGTCGGTGGCAAAGTGAAGACAGCGCCTCTTGCCATCTGGCGGTTGCGTCGTGCTTGGCTGAAAAGATAAGCTGCCTCTGCCATCTCGCACTTGCTATCTATATAAGTTACATATGCAATAAAATGGATTGCAAGTGTCCCAAATTAACATATACATATGAAGTATCTCCATGTCATTTAAAATGAATAATATGCTCAACATGTGCAATATTAGCAAATAATCATAATTAATTCCAGCATAAATATGAAACAATAAAGCATTAATCAACATCATTTAAATGACCAAATAAATGACACAATAGTCATAAGACTAATTAATTCCAACATGTGCATAATTAATTCCAGCATAGATAATTATGAATAGAGCATAGCTCCCTAACCAATTAAATGACACAATAGTCATAAGACTAAGAAAATCAATCAAGTCATTTAAAAGGAACAATATGCTCATCAAACACAATAAGTGTACACTTAAAATCAGCATAAAGCTAAGATTTGATTATATGATTATTGCTCCCTAAAGCTAGTTGCACAAGGTTTACCCTTGGCCATCCACGACACTTATGTCCAATGTAATCATCAATTGAATATGACAATTTATAGATTAGGCCTTGAGTTCAATTTACAACTTGCTATTCAAATCAACGATTCAAGCAAATTTACTCAACTTAACCGTCTTTGATCGTGGAGATCGTCCTATGGAACTACTTGGTCGCACCAAGGATGCACGCCGAGAGTCGAGGATGATATCCCATTGCGGTGAGAGCGGGTCGACCTCGCCAAGACGGAGGAGACCAGGGTGATGGCCTCTGGGCTATATGGGGCTTATTTGAGGTCCGAACGACTACAAGTGCGAATCGAGCGTGCAAGGTCGCAGGTGGAGGCATTTGATCGGACGATCGTGATCTCGCCACCTTGAAGCCCGGCAAGAAGGCTTATGAAGATTTGAAGGCTAAGATAGGATTGCTAATCCTTTTTTATCGTCTGTGATGTAAAAAGGATATGTTCTTTTATCGTCTATTTATTACAAGCGCATAATATTATCATTCCACATTACAATGAAGTCCACATTGACATCAAAATCGTGAGATGACAATTCCATGTTGACATCAAAATATATAAGAGATTACAAGTCCATAACACATGGCAAGTCCACATTGACATGTCTCATGTTATGGAATAAATTAATTACAATGGAGTAAATTCTTAATTAAAATATAGCCCTTCATGATGATCGGCATATAGCTAGTTTCCTCATTGGATTCTTCCTCGAGCTCGATGCCATCTCGAAAGGAGGTAACTCATCAAATTGATTGTATTCTTTCTCGTCTACTACATTCTCAACTCCGACAATCCTTCTTTTTTCATGAAGAACTACATAGCGCTTCATATTTGCTGGGTCGATTACATAGAAGACTTGAACAAATTGGTTAGCCAGTACTAATGGTTCGTCTTTGTATCCGACACGTTCAAGGTCCACGGTAGTGACGCTGTACTTGTCGACCTTCACCTGTGGGAGATGGACCCAATGGCACCGAAATAGGGGGATCTTGAAAAGCACGTAGTTGAGCTCCCATATCTCCTCTATTTGCCCATAGTAGGAGCTCCTCAGCCCATCGGTACTGAATGCATTTATGCAGACACCGCTATTCTGGACTGTGCTCTTCCTATCCTGAGCTACCGTATAAAATATGTACCCATTTATGTCATATCCTTGCCATGTGATAATTGTAAATTATGGCCCTTTTGCCAACCATAGCAGTGTATCATCACTTGATGACCTCCCAGTGATTCACACCTTTAACCATTCGTTGAACCGACGGTTGTGCTCTCTCGTGATCCAAACCTCCGGCCGATCCGATTCTCACATGCGTTCATGTCTTTGTGCTCGATGTCACGGGGACACTTGGGTCATATGTTGCAAGACCGTGAAATGGGCTTGAGCGTATGTATCCAGATCGGGAGTGATTGATTTCCTTCTGATTGTCCTGATACCATCCAGTCTCCCCTCATGACGAGATAGAGGGACACCTATCGGTTCCACCTGAGCCATGTAGTCGACGCAGAACTCAATGACCTCTTCGGTTGTATAACCTTCGATGATGCTACCCTCCATCGAGATCAATTCCGACGTAGGACTTGAGAATTCCCATGTACCTCTCGAACAGTACATATGACATAGGAACACAGTGGCCACATATCTTTATCTCTTTCACAAGGTGAACAATGAGATGGACCATGATATTGAAAAATGACGGAGGAAATACATCTCAAGATGACATAGAGTCGTCACAACCCTATCTGCAGAGCATCTAGTCCTTGGGGATCGATGACCTTCGAGCAATTGAGTTGAAGAAATAACCTGTACCTCAAGATTGCCACTCGGACCTTGTTCGCAAGATACTCCTAATCGCAATGAAAGCATTTGTGTCATCAAGACATGACAATCATGAGACATCATACCAATTAATTTCAAATCTTGCATAGAAACAAGTTTCTTAATGTTAGCGGAGTAACCAGACGGGACTTTCACACCATGCAAGTTCTGGCACAGTTCATTTCTCTCGGCATTGGACAGAGTGTAGCAAGCTGGGGGAAGGTACGTTCATCCTATATTGGTCTCTTTCGGTGCTAACTTGGTCCTTATGTTCATATCAACCAAGTCACACCGTGCGTTAACACCATCCTTTGTTTTGCCACTAATGTTCAGTAAGATATCAATCAAGCTATCACATACATTCTTCTCCACATGCATAACGTCGATGCAGTGGTGAACTTCTAAGTGCTCCCAATAAGGCAAGTCCCGAAAAATTGACCGCTTCTTTCAGATGTTATTCTGACGGGTTCTTGATTTACGTCCCTTCCCAAGCACAACATCGATATCCTTAACCATATCATAGACCTCTTTCCCACTAAAAGCCCTAGGAGCTGAACCATCCTCCTTATTTCCGTCGAATTGTTTCTTCATCTTGCGGTATGGGTGACTCATCGGGAAGGAACCACTGATGACGCATATATACGCTTTTGTGAGTTGTTCAAACCATACACTCTCCGTAGCATCTAAGGTGTGGGACAGGCTTTGGCTCCTTTTTACTCGGGTCAAACAGATTACCAAAGGCGTAAAAATCATTGATGGTGTAGAACAACATGGCGTGTAAAGTGAAGTTCTCGCGTTTCTCGCATCCCATACCTGCACCCCTTCGCTCCACAAAGGTCACAAGATCTTCCAAAGAATGGTGCTAGGTACACATCAATATCATTCCCAGGTTGCTTCGCCCTTGGATAAGTAGTGACATCAAAATATATTTCGCTTCATACACAACCAAGGAGGAAGGTTGTACATACATAGATTCACGGCCAGCGCTATGTCACGCTCATGTTACCGAAAGGATTCATTCCATCTGACTCAACCCTAACCTTATGTTCCTCGGTTCAAGATCGAACTCTTCAAGCTCCGATCGAAGTTTCTCTCTCAGGCGAATCAGCAGGGTGTCTTAGCTTTCCATCTTTCTTATGCTCCTCCGAGTGCCAATGCAGCAATCTTGCCTCCTTTGGGTTCGCAAATAAACGCTTCAAACGTGGGATCACAAGCAGATACCACAACATTTTAGCAGGAGGTCCTTACTTCACCTTAGCAGTATTTTGACGCTTGTATCGGGATGCTTTGCACACGGAACATACATGCATGTCGGCATACTCTTTACGGTAGAGGATACAATTGTTCGGACATGCATGTATTCTTTCTACTTCCATTCCCAATGGACAAAGAACCTTTTTGCTTGGTAGGTGGTGCTAGGCAACACGCTTCCCTCCTAAGGATGTCCGCTAGGAGACCTAACAACGCCATGAAGCTCTTATCGGACCAACCATTGCTTGCCTTCAATTTTAGCAGTTCAATCACGGTTGACAACCTTGTGTATTCCGGCTTGCAGCCAGGGAACAAAGGTCTCACCGAGTCCTCCATTAAGCCCTCGAATTTACAAAACTCTCTCTCACTATAGTTCTCTTCTGCATCGCGTAGCATCTGATCCAGATTGTCATCGCGACTTATCCTCATCAAAAGCACAATCCACATCCCATATCGTTGACTTTCTCGGCGATGTCGCCATTATTAACTTTCGGTATAATTTGCTCTTCCTCGTGACTAGTCCAACATGTATACCCTTTTTTCAAACCCCTTCGAATCAAGTGCGCTTCGATCTGCGCTGGGTTGTTAAACATTTTCAGATTACCGCAATCAATGCATGGACAGTACATAAAATTTATCATCTTCTTCAACATATCCTGCTCGACGGCTCTTCTAAAAGCAACCACACCATTAATGTACTCTTGACTCGCACGGTTCACACCGTACATCCAGTTTCGATCCATCTATACGCATGTAACAAATCAGTGTCAAATTACATTAATAAACCGCAAGTACAAACTCTTCTTAATTATTGACCAAACATACTTAAATTGCTTATCGATTAACCTAGAGCAAATATAAAGGGTTAAAGATTGTTACCCTCGGAGCTCCCGAAGAAAATACGATTCCTCTCCTTCTCCTCCGATCCCTTCCTCCTCCCCTTCTCCTCCTTTCCTTCTCCTCTCTAAGGTGGTATGAATGGGGTGGAGGCACAACAAAGTGCAGTGGCACAATTGGGGAGGAGGCGCGGGGTGGAGGAGGCGCTAGGGGCAGGGGTCCCGACCTTCTCCTCTCTAAGCTAGCGCAATGGGGAGGAGCAGCAGGTTGGAGGAGCTAGGGAAGGGAAGCGGCAAGGTTAAGCAGAGGTTGTGTCACCGCAAATATATAATGTCAGGATATTACAGACTGTTCTTCATAAGAATCGTCTGCGATAACCCTCATCACAGACGGTTCTTATTAAGAACTATCTGTAATAATTCACAGACGGTTGCTAATGAGAACCGTCTGTGATAATCTAGCTAATCACAGACGGTTTTCATGAGGAACCATCTGTGAATTATCTCAGACGGTTCTATTAACAAACCGTCTATGATAATCTAGCTTATCACAGAAGGTTTGTTAATAGCATCGTCTGTGAATTATTACAGATGGTTCTATTAAAGAACCGTCTGTGATAATGACTATCACAGACAGTTTGTAATACAAACCGTCTGTGATAGGCTACCACGGCAAATGCCTGGTTCTGATAGATCCAACACAGACGGTTCCATTTTAGTGGGTGATGAGGCGTCTACTATTGCCTATTTTGTAGTAGTGGGTGCTCGTCGGCTAGGCGGCGGCGTATGAAGCATTTAGTAGCTTTCTGCAGATAGCGAGGATAAGACATTGAGGGCATTGAAGGCATTTTACTCTATTTTCTCTCCTAATCACTCGATATATTATTTTAATGAGAAAAGTGTCTAACAACAAAATTACACGCTTTCAAGTTGTCTTTTGGCGAAACCACATTTTTGGATATCCATTAGCAAATAACGCGAATTTGCATTGTGCTGTAGCCAATTCCCCATGTTTCTAATGCATGTAACACGGATGCAATTCCCACAAATCAACAATATGTGCTCAGGTGTCACAAACGAAACTGATGATGCGAAGCAAAATTGGAAACAAGAGAAGGAAAAAAAAACGTGATAACAAGAACGATACAAAGGACTTTATGGAGTAATAAAATAGGAAAAGTGATTTTTTTTACTGCAATACATCATTATTACTTACTCTTGGGAATATTGACCTGATAAGTTGATCGTCCCCTCATCGATTGCCAATTCAGGGTTATTTAACATTTCGCCATGTACTGCATGATCCTCTGCAAGTGATGATTTTGTCCTGTGAGCTCACGGCTGAGAGAACATTGTCTACACATTAAGAAAAAAACAGTGAATAACGGAGACAATTTCCAATTCCAACGAAGGAGTATATAAAATGTAGCAAGTTGTAAACTATACTTGGACCAAAAATCGTATCTGCAACATTAATGGGAGTGGGAGTTTCAGCAGATTTGTAAGATGTGTGATCAATTGGATCATTTTCTTCCTGATCCTGGGCACCTGAAGCAGTTGCAGCTACAATCGCATTGTTATTATCATCTGTTTTCCTTGTACAAGGGAATCCAGGAAGAACCACTTTTTATAATCTGTGAACGGTCAAGCGAAGTATCTTCAGGTATTTGATCCTTGTTCTGCAGAGAAAGGATGGAATGCAGCGAAGAACTTTGTTAGAGCCTCATTAGCGAGCCTCAATATGTATGGGATAAGCTGTGTTAGTACTAAGCAATTTTGCCTGTTCATTTTCCCAGAAATAACGGAAGTACATGTTTGCCCATGGCATGATCGTTGCATTTTCTTGGCTCCATTCTGGGCATGAAACCTCGTACTTTTGTACTTTCTATTGAAAAAAACGTATGTATTCAATAACCTGCATTAAAACAGGTGCCAATAGATAAGCAAGATATTCGATGGAGAACAGGTTATGACCGAAGCAGTTACTGTACCGTCTTACCTCTAAGAGAAATGATGATTTGTCTCTCTTTTGATCATTATGTGGCAAAAGCTCACTAAGTATCTAAAATCTGCAAAATGATTGGAAGTGGAAAGTAAGTTCAAATTGATGCTTTGCACCAACAAAATTTTGGCAGAAATCGAAACCCAAATTAAGATACATTCAGAAATAAGAACATAATGATTCAATCGTTCAAGTATTCTCAGCACAGACATGCTCTCTGAATCCCACTATAGCAGGATGTCCATAGCATATTCTCTTCATCTGTCTACTGAGCTAACCACATCTACAGACTAAAGGATGACATCATCTACTCAGAAACCAACTCATCAGACAATGGACACCTTGTTGTACAAAGATGAGCACCATCATCACTACACCCTAACCACATTTACAGATTTGAATCAACTCAGAACCAACTCCTCGAGACAATGGAGACCTTGTTGTACAAATATGAGCACCATCATCACTACATCCTAAAACTACATCCTAAACACAACCTATTTCCCGGCTAAATCAAATAGACTTCCAGTTGCGATGCATGCTTCCATCCACATTTGTTGAATTAACGGTGCAAATCCAGCTTGCATGCAACTAAGCGAGTATCTTACTTAGATTTTAGCTCACCAAAAGCCATCACTTCCTCAATATCTCGTGCTACAAGGATATCACCCATTGGGTAGTCATAATTCACGACGAGGTGCTAACTCACACATCTACACTTGACAATGAAGACGAGAAGAGCTTACGAATCGAAGAAACAAAGACAAAGAACTTGTTTACAGATTAACTATTGCAGCTAGAGGAACACACCTATCATTGATCTTGCTGCGCCGGGTCTGGTGTCGGCTGCTGCTGCAGCTTCGCCTGCCCTCTCCACCTCACCGTGAGCTCTGCAACCCAAAAGGAAACAAATTTAGCACCAAAATCCCAAAAAATCGCATCTTTTCGCCATCCGAGGTCCAAACGGCTCCAAGAAGCCACGACGAGACCGATTAGGCGTAATCGAGCTACCTTTCAGCGAGGAGGAAACCTCGCGCGCTGGCGAGGCCGTGCGTCATCGTCGAAGCCAGCGTGCCATGTTGGATCGCCGGCATCCATGAAGCCTCCGCCACCAACACCCTTCCTTCCGGCCTGCCGCGGCTTGGAGGAGGCGACGGCAACGCTGCGCACGACGAAGGGGAGCGCCCACTAGTGGCTTGGCGAGTGGACAAACATAGCACAGAGCAGACGCCTTTAGCTTTCTCTCGCCTTTTTCTCCGTTTTTTGTATAGTGGAGTACTACTTTGTTGAAATGGGCACAAACTATTAGAGGCTTCCAAAGTCCAATCTAATGATGGTGCTCATGCCAGTTGCCGTGGAGGCGGTGTCATGGGAAGAAGTGCAAGCGGGCGACGGGGAAAGAGGGAGGAGGTCGAGGATGGTCCACCCAAGAGTAGCATGGGGGCGGAAGGGAGGGGGGGGCACAAGGCAGCGGGCAGCGGGGGATGTGGGGGAGGGGCGAGGCGTGGAGGCGGCGGACCGGAGGCGGAGGGGCTTAGGGAGGGGGACGGGCGTGAGGGTCCAGAAGGCGATCATGGCGCGGCAAGCGGAGGGCGCAAGGCGACGGGGAGTGACCGGCCGGCCGTGGCACTCCCCGCAGGGGGCCGAGCGCCTTGAGGGTGAGGTCAAGGCCTTCGGTGTTCGCCAGACTCCTCGAGCTCGCTGGCCTCCAGAAGGCGAGCCCGCCTGGTTTGGCGATCGCCAGATCCGGAAGGGGAGCGTGCTTAGGGTTCGGGTGAGAAGGTGAGGAGGCGAGCGAGGAGGCGGCGGGTGGAGGAGCGGGAGGGGGGCTCGGTGGCGGAGGAGTGGCTTGGAGAGGGAGGCGAGGAGGAGTGAGCGGGGGAAGCAGTGGAGGGAACGAAGGGCACGTGACGACACGCGGAAGACCAGGCCACCGAAGAAACCAGAGAGGAGCAGCTGGAGAATTTTTATTAAATGATCTTTTCGTAACTTTTATTTTAAAGTTAACCACCGGCAAGACTTTATTTTTAAAAATAACTCATTTAGTCACGTCACCACCCATAGCGTGACCAAACAACACTGTCACGCCAGTCCGTTTTTGGGCAAACTCTTGTCACGCCATGGGTGATGGTGTGACAGTTTTGTTTGGTCACGCCATGGGTAATGGCGTGACCAAAGAGGTTTTTTGCAGCACTTATCCTATGACGTGACAAGAGTTTGCCCTAGCGTGATAAGTTGTTTGGTCACGCCATGGGTGGTGGCGTGACCAAAGGGTTATTTTTAAAAATAAAGTGCGCCGGAGGTTAACTTTAAAATAAAAGTTAAAAAAAGATTATTTAATAAAAAAAGTTCGCAGCTGGAAGACGTAGCAGGAGAAGTAGAACGAAGCGTAGGCACACAAAACCAAAATAAAATCGGATGGACGGGAAGCACAGCAGCGCGAAATCGGACGGCAAAGACAAAAACGAGCAACGTGGACAGCACGAGCTGCGTGCAAAACTGTAGCCCTTCACCCGGTAGGATTCTGATCACGAGGTCAGATATAACAAAGGAGGTTACCTTCAGAATTTACGTGCTTTGCCGTATGCATGGTCGATTTATTTAGCGAGAATTTCATGGAACTAGCTACACATATAGTACTTTGACAAAAGTACCAACAATATCTACACTTTTAAAGAAAGTTTATGAAACTACAAGTTCTAACATACCTATCGCAAAACTGCAATTTTGATTAACCCGACGAACTCTGACCAATCAGGCCCACCTGTAAGAGACACATAGTAATTTTTGCGCTTACGTGGACCGGACGCGATCAGCATATTATCCTAATGGTTAACGTGGTGAATGTGGGTGGAGTGGAGGAGCCCTAGGTGTTTAGCAACAGCCAATAGCCACAGATTCGACATCGAATCAAGACCCTATCGAATAGAAACGCCCGCAAAGAATTCAAGCAGCATTAACAACACGACAACAAAGATCTCGAACTTGAAGTGGGGAAGAGCAAGATGACGCTGCATACGCACAACATATATCATTATATATGTCAGAGTGATGAAGCTCACTAAGAAAGGTTCATGATTGCTTCTTCCATGCAATATGCATGCCGATCTATCTCATTTCATTTCAAGATCTCGACGATCAAGCAATACAAAGCTAAACGAATCAACAATACAAAGCAAAATGAATCAACACTACACAATCTCAGGGCCAAGTTACAAGCTCCATTAGTTTGCAGACCTACTATGTTCCAAGTTTCAACACCATTCCACAATGCCATGAAAAAAACAGATAGTATTCGTATTCGTATCCCGAAAAAACAGACAGTATTCTTATTCGGTGTCATTTCTATACCACATCTGTATTCATATTCGGGAAAAAACCGGATAGTATTCGTATTTTGTTCGAATACGAATTTTACTTACCATATTTATATTTTCTCGAATACGAATATCGAATAAAACAGATTATTTTTTACCATTACCATTGCTCATCCCTATACGTACCACGCTATACGGATCCCAAGGCATTTATTGGCTCCCTCCAATTTGGCATCGCTAGGAAACGCTAACGATCGAGATTCGAGAGGCTAGCTAGCTAGTAGCTACTGGCTAGCCTTGCCATTCATCACCTAGCTACGCTTTTTTGTTTCTTGGTAATTTGGTCTTACATGCAAGAATAATTGTGGGGAGCAATGCGTTTTTTTATATAACCAAATCTGAATCGATGGGTGCAAACCATCGGGAGTAGAGATTTCGTTCAGAAAACATACCAATTTTGGTATAGAGATATTATATTTTTATTGCTGCGATAACTATATTACAATAGAAACTAGCAGGTGGTCCGCGCATTTATGCGGCTAGATTTATTTAACAATTTGTGTAAAATGCTCGAGAATATATGTATATATCTTGTAGGCTATTGTAGCGACCCAACCCTAGGGCACCCGAGAGGACCTCCCAGGATCTCCTAGGACGTCCCTTAGGACCTCCCAGGAGGTCCGGTGGCACCTCCCGAGGCTCGGGTAGGATCTGCCATGGCAAGCACCAATTGAGGCCTTGGTAGGACCTCTCATGATTACCACCGAGGGAAGTGGGAAGCAGGAGTCACAGGGAGATCCTCTACTGCCACGGCCAACTCAGGAGAGGTCATAGGACCTGACCTCGAGGAGGTCGTGAGGCTTGAGGATCACCTCGTGATTCCTAGCGTGAATCGAGCTAGTCCCAAGAATCTCAAGCTAGCTCTTCACAAGATACAAGAATGGTAACATCCACGACATAACTTTATTTACAACATAACAAAGGAGTTGTTTACAAAAGGTGGCCATGGGCCAAAAGCAAGCTTACAAAAGAGCGAGCAGACGTCCATCCACTATACCACAGGCAAAATGGCTGGAGGGCACAACCTACTCGTCCTGGTCCTCTTCTTCACCGCTGTTGTCTTCTCTTGATAAGATTTTGCATTGAGCAAGAGTGAGCACTACCACTGTGCTCGCAAGTCACACCCGTGGAATAACAAAATGACATGCATATATGGATATACAAAAGAAGGCATAATAGGGTTGATTTGCACAAAGCCAAGTTTCTTTCAATTACAATTACTAAGTTCCAAGGCAGGTTTTTAATAGATAAAATCCTTTTCAAACATTTGATTTTCAGTTGGATAGCATTCATCAACAAGTTGGTGAAGGATACCCTCCTGTCACAAGGCTCCCTGCCCAAAGCCCATGGGATAGAAATCCCAAATCAATTTATTAAACATTTTTAGGAACCCAAATTCAACATCTAACTCTGAGTGGCCGCCAGCATGTCCATGACCGTGGACACGGCTATTCGAATAGATGTACACTCGCAGAGGTTGTGCACTTTACCCACATGACATGATTCCTCTAGTTTATCCCAAGATCCGTCGATGCCACCTCTCACTACCAAAGGTAAGAGGTCTAGAGTTCATGACAAAGCCTTTAAAATGCATTGTCCCACCACAGCCTCTCCTTGCTAAGGTTTCGCCTCCTTTGGATTCAACTCCGCAGGATCTGGGCCCCCTCTTGCACCAGTGGGAACATAGGTCATAAAAGACCATTTTGGCCATAGAAGACCTCCCACTCCTCCAATTGGATCAACTGCGGTGGAAGTTCTGCAAATTACTTAGCTAGGTCCCACACCCCATACTGGAGACATGTGGTTGCACGGTTTTGGCATAGCCCATCATAGGCCTAGCATTGGCGGCTCAAAGACCGGTCCTCAACTGACTTGGGCGACAATCACAAACCCCTGGACCTCCACCTTATCCAGGTTAGAGTCCGTGCACAAACCTTGCACCAACCAAGCAAACCAATTCGCCCAAGTCTAAATCAATTTTCATTTTCTTTGCTTCCCCAGCAATATTCTCACACTCCCATGACATCCCAATGCCATGGTCAAAATATTTTAAACAATAGTTGGTCATGAAGGTAAAGATTTTCCCAAATCAAGTACTTTTGGACTAAGCAAGACTAAGCATATGGTTTCACAATTGCTCCTGGTTCACACTAATGTATTAACCAGGTTTTGTCTAAGGTGACAACAAATTTGGTTCAATGTCAAGTTGGCCATATGAAGGAATTAGGTATAACTATGTGTTTAAAGACAGGTATTAAAATATCTTGGTAGAAATAGGCATGCATTATCCTTTGAAACAGAACATAAGTAAATTGCAATATTGGGTGCAATATGATCAAGAGCATGACTTGCCTTGCTCACTGTCTTGGGAGTCTTCTTCTTCGGTGCTCTCAAGCTCCTCAGTGCCTTCACGATCTATACGTGAGATTGTGAGAAAGGAGACAACTCAAACCAAATTCCAAATAAAGAGCCAAAAGAACTTCAAAAGAAACTTCGAAACTTAATTGATAGAAGCATCACATATTCAAAATGGGTTCTTTGGGAGAGGTCCCAACTTACTGGGGAGAAGCTCAATGAGGAAGGTCTTCACGGAAGACCAAAGGGGCGGCTTTAGCAACAGACCAAGAGGATGATACTTGCGCAGAGTCCAAGGAGGTGATCTTTAGACAAAAATCATAGAGTTCCAAGGAGAAGCCAGAAGAAGAGGTCCTGGAAGAGGTATAATCTCTTATTGTGGTAATAAGAACAAGAACAGATCAGTGCACAAGGAGGCTTACCAGCAATAGGGAGGAGGTGACGAGTTGAAGGGGAGGTCGAAGGCAATCTGGGCGGTTGAGGTCAAGCCCAAGCTCCTACCGAGCCTCCAATGGTGAAAACACGATGGAGAGATGCTCCTGGCGATGTTCTTGGCAGCAAGGACTCTCCAGGAAGCCACTGGGTGTGAACAATAATGTTGAGTGTGTGAAAAAGGTGGCAATGGAGGGCTCCCGGAACTAGTTATAGTCAAAGGAAGTGAAAAGACCACTCAATGCGTACATGATTTGGTGAGCATGTGAGATGGGCAAAAGGTACGGGGGTGTCAAAGAAAAATAATAAAGGACATAGTGTATCATTACGGAGGAGACTAGAAAAGACACCAATAGTGCCCCAAATGACCCCATACAATAGAAACAAACCACTTGCTGGCTGCATTTAATGCGACAATACATGCATTAAATGCCCATGGTACTAGTGTGGCGGGGAAACATAAAATAGGTAAGCCTGGCAGGTGGGACTAGTCAAATCTAGAGACAGTTGGGTCAAAGGGGAAGGTCCTGACAGTTGGATCTCCAAAGAGGAGGTCCAACGGCCAAGATTGAATGCTAACGGGGAGGTCCGCGTGGTAAGAAGAGAACCTCACCCGCAAGGGAGGTCTAGAGCCGTAGGATCAACTCCAGACAGGAGGTCTGAACGGTTAGGATTTCCAAGGGGAGGTCCTAACGATCAGAACTGCCAACGAAGGGAGGTCTGGACGGTTAAGATCTCCAGGGGGAGGTCTTAACGGTCCAGATGTTCAAAGAGGAGGTCTGGGCTGTTAAGATCTCAAGGGGGAGGTCTTAACGGTCCAGATTTACAGAGGAGGTCTGGACATGGGGAGGTCCAGACATACATGGAGGAGGTCTACGCGACAAGAGGTTCTAACAACCAAGATCCCATCAAAGGAGGTCCTGGCTGAGGGGATCTTTGTAAAAAGGAGGTCTTAGAGGTTCGGGAGGAAACCTACGGAGGTCAGGGGTTCCCATGTTAAGCGAGTAAGGAGGTCCAATGGATGGGGAGGTCCAAAGGACAGAGGTCTATACGGTTTCAAGGAGGTCCAAAGTAAGGCCTAAACATGTAGGCGCGCCTTAGCCATGAGGAGGTCTGAACCAAAGAGATTCAAACCAACAAAGATATCCAAAGAGATCTAGCTCAAGGAGAAAGGTCTGGACATAAAGACACGTCCAATTGAGAAAAGGTCTGAGCCCCCCAGGAGAGGTCTAACTTCAAGGACTACTGGGAAGGTCCAGGCCACAGAGAAGGTCTAACCCGAACATAACACAAAAGAGAGAAGGAGAGGAGAACTGGCCACATACAGAAGGGGCGACAACATAAAACTTAAACCTCTCCAACGAACCAACTATGAATTCTCATCAAAACAAAATTATTTTATTTTATTTTACAAATTTAAAAAGGACTTGGAAAATCAGGATGTTACAGCTATTTAGATTTTTTTTTAAGATGTCATAAACATTGGAAATGACAATAAAAGTTTGAAGGAAAATACAACCCTACGAACGTAATTTAGGTATCAGCTTCGATGGAAGAAAATCATTAACCATAATAAGTTGTTAGGGTCTTAGAAACGTAACCACTCTTCATCATGCATGCATCATATAGCTGTATGCATCTATTCTTACTCTATTAGTTATCTTTTTTCCTAATGTGTGTGGCAAATTATCTTATTAGTTTATATGGTATTAGAGAAGTCCTCGGCGAAGAAGCTGGCCATCATGTTCATGGTCTCGTCGAGCACGTGCTGGAAGTGCTTCTTGTGAGCGAACTGCTCCGCGCCGTATAAATCGAACTTGTTAAAGTTCTACTTCATTCTATAATGACACATAAAAAACTTAACGGTAGCACTTACAATTGATGTTTAATTTAGAAAAAACCAGTTACGAAGTTAGTTGAATATATTGTTTGAAAGTATACTAGAAGAATGATGCTTTTTCACTTCAAAGCTCTGTGCTAGTTTAAAGACTTATTTTTCAGCGGGACCAAATCCTTTGTACGGTAAGGAAAAATTGTTACAAATGCAATATCAAATAATGATGCCTTTTGTTTTGACGGTTGATTTTTATAAGTGCAAAGCTTAATTTTAATTTTGGCATAGGGCCCAAGCCCGTAAGATAATACATGTCAATTTACATACCCGATATATTTGGCCGCTGTATAGACTGAATAGTACACGATAATGGCCATTTTGACTGAAACTTACTCGCCGCGGCCGGATTATTGTACGTACGCGCGCGCGCGGTAACAATTGATGCCAACAGTGCAAGGCTTAATTTGTTCAATCAATCGTGCGCTACTCCCAGCTCTGGCCTGTATGCGGTGGGCACGAGCACGAGCGGCGTCTTCTTGTGGAACGTCAGCCCGCCGGCCTCCTCCATGCTCACGTCCTCCGCCGTCAATCCCTCCGGGAGCGCCCACTCGAAGCAGCAGAGCAGGTTGGCCAGCGTGAACTCCACGTTCGTCACGCCCATGGCCAGGCCCGGGCAGACCCGCCGCCCTGCGCCGAACGGCACGAGCTCGAAATGTGCGCCGTTGAAGTCCACATCCTTCACCTCGAACCTGTCCGGGTCGAACTCCTCCGGATCGCTCCAGCTCGCCGGGTCCCTCCCGATCGCCCACGCGTTCACGAAGATCCGCGCCTTCGCCGGCACGTCGTACCCGGCGATGTTGACGTCCCGCATGGTCTCTCTCGGCATGAGCAGGGTGGCCGGCGGGTGCAGCCGCAACGTCTCCTTCACCACCATCTTGAGGTACCTGAGCCCGGGCACGTCCTCCGGTTGCACCCGCTCTTTCCCGCCCACCACCGCCCTGATCTCGTCCTGCACCTTCCTTAGCACCCGCGGCTTGCGGATCAGCTCCGACATCGCCCACAGCATCGTCACCGAGCTCGTGTCAATGCCACCAATAAACGTGTCCTACAAATAAAAAATTGCCGTCATGTGATGGTAACAATTGCTTAACTAATGTGCGGTGTATTTCAGACTTCAGTTGACGCACAAAGATGATGGCTTTCACGTGCTCCCTGGTGAAGCGGAGAGTGTCACTGTGCTCCTGCTTCCACAAACCGATGAGGACGTCGACGAGGTCCCCGCCGTTGTCGGGCTTGATCCGGCCAGGGTCCAGGTGCTGCTCGATGACCATCTCGAAGAAGGCGTCGAGCTCCTCGAAGATCCGCTCGCGGCGGGCGATGAGGCCTGTGAGGCGGTCGACGAGGCGGCTGACGGCGTTCGGGAAGAAGTCCTCGGCGGAGAAGCTGGCAATCATGTCCATGGCCTCGTCAAGCACGTGCTGGAAGTGCTTCTTGTGCACGAATTGCTCTGCGCCGTAGATGTTGCCGAACGCCACCGTGCCGATGATGCCGTCGGCCAGGGCGAAGATGTGGTCGTTCAGCTCCACCGGCTTCGGCCCCGCTCGTGTCAGATTGCTGATCAGCTTGTCCACCTAGCCATTAACATTAGCGAAGATTCCTTATCATTGTTTTTTAGGGAGATTGTTTATCATTGTTAATATTAATACGATTGTTTATCATTGTTAATATTAATACAAGTCACAACATGTCTTTTTAGGATACTTGTGGTCAAACTTTCGAAATTTTTGCTATCGGTGTCTTTTTAAATATTTAGATTGGATACAGGAAAAAAATCATATATGTATATTTGTCTAAAAAGTATTTCCATGATATTACAAAAAAATTATAAGTATGTTACAATGGAAATTGGTGATCAAAGTTATGTTTTGGAGACGTCCATGTACAAAAAGGCGTGCTTTTGTCACTAGAGGGGATATTAAGTTAGAATTAATTCCTTATTTGCTACTGGAAGTTGGCCGGATCCCTAATATGCCATCTCGAAATTGTTCATCCATTCATTGCCATTCGATCTCAACTTTCATCACTTATATGCCGCTACCGTTAGTTCCCGGTAAGTTGGCTCTTAAGTGACGCGCAAAATGACTATATTGCCATTGGAAGTTGGCCGAATCCCTAATGAGAAGTGAGGCTGGAGCCGGTGGTAGGAAGGCGAGACAGCGAGGTACCATAGGAATGGAAGGACGAGGAGACAGTGAGGACGAAGAAGGTGTGTGAGTGAATAGTATGACATGTGAGACCGAGGGGAATTTAGGTAGGCTGAGAAAAATCTGATAGCTTTTGAGTGGTTAACAACAATTGGACTTAACAAAGCTGACGGAAGTAGCATATAAGGGATAAAAGTTGAGATCGGAGGACAATGAAAGAAGAAGCAGTTGCGCGATGGTATATTAGGGATCTGGCCAACTTCAGGTGAGAAATAAGGAATTAATCCATTAAATTAACACAGGTGATTTAAAGATTTTGCATACTTTTGTGCCATATTGACATTATTTATGGACCACGGCCCATGGGCCGAGGATACACTGTTGATTTTTTTTCTTGTTTCCACGGTAAAGCTTTATACTTGTTTAGTGTGTCCATGTACATGGTTCAATCTTGAAACGAGACTGGAGCAGATCAAGACAAAAGTGTGGATAATAAGATTGGATACATGAAAAAATCACGTGTAAATTTGTCTCAAAAAATATTTTCATGATATTACAATTTTATTGTTTTTTTATAAGTATGTTATAATGGAAATTAATTATCAAAGTTATCTCTTGGTTTCATTGATGTTCAAGATGGTGTGTGTTTCTGTGACTATAGGGAGTATTAATAACACCGGCAATTTAAAGATTCTGCATACTTTTCTGCCATATTGACATTATTTATGCCTTTATAGACCACGGCCCATGGGCCGAGGTTACACTGTTTACCTTTTTTTTTGCTTGTTTCCACGGTAAAGCCTTTTAAATGTTCAATCTCGAAACGAGACTGGAGCAGATCAAATTTTAATGTCAATAACTTAATGGTCTCTATCGCGAACATATATCTTAATTATTACAGGGGACTAATCAAATTTGGAGACGATAACATAATCAGTTCACCGTGTAGCACCGTGGAAGTCTAGTCTAGCATGCACCAATTCCACGCATGCAGATCAAATTGTCTATGAAATACGTAGAGCGTTGGTGACGTGACAGGGGAACGCATTCACATACTTTTCCACTCATAAAATATAGAGAAATCAAATTATAACTATTAGCAGAAATACCATCAGATAGTTGATGTATTTTTGAGACGAAGAGAGTCGACGTTTCCTAAGGAAACGGTACAACCCTGCTTCAGCAGTGGAATGCACAAATAAAGTGAAACAAGGAAATTAAAGGCGAAGATCGCATGGATATACCTGCTGCTGGCGCGCGTGCCATGCGGCCTTGACGCGGCGCACGCTGAGGAGCTCGACGATGAAGAGCTTGCGCACCTCGCGCCAGTAGTCGTCGTACGGAGCGAACGCCACGTCCTTGTGGCCGTACGACAGCCGCCTCGGCCCCGGCGACTCGGGCCGGCTGCAGCAGTCCGCGTCGTGCGCCTTCATCACCTCCCGCGCCGCCTCCGGCGACGACACCACCACCGTCGTCACCGTGCCCAGCCGCAGCAGCATCACCGGGCCGTGCCGCCGCGCCAGCTCCCGCAGGCTCCGGTGCGGCAGCGGGCCTAGCTGGTGGAGGTTGCCGAGGACGGGAAGCCTCGGAGGCCCCGGAGGGCCTGCTTTCTTGGCGGAGCTGCCACTGCTGCTTCTTGTTATCAGCAGGAGGGAGAGGACGGGAAGGAGGACTAGGAGCAGGGTGATGGAGATTTGCCATTGCTGAGGCAGAGCTTGCAGGAGCTTGGAAGGGATTACTGGGATCGCCATTTCCTGCGAGGACTATTCCGTAGCTCTAGCAGTCTTAGCTACTTTTCAATCCTCGCGCATCTATATAGATAGTCTTGACTGACTGCGTTGCTTGCCATCTGATGGCCATAACTTTTGCGCACACACCCCTATGACTATGACTTAGTGGTGGCCAAAGAGGTGACCCAGCTCGGCACGATACGGATCCAATTAGGCATGGCCCGATAAGGTCCAACAGCTAATCGGGTTGTGTCGTGCCGGCTCACAGGCCGGGGTATCAACCCAGACACGACATGCTGACACCTCGGTGTTAGATTAATCTTGTTGTGTGTGTATGCATAAGAGTGTTGTTGTATCGTTTGGTGCATCTGATGTGTTGCATGTAGGGTTGAAAACGGATCAGATAGTTTCTGACTGATCTAGACAGAAACGGATTTGGATTGTCTAGGATCGAATTTTTCTCGGATAATTTTCGGATCGAAAACGAAGACAGATTTTTTTTTATCGGAAACGAATATAAATACAGTAGCCCTGCATCTGTCGAATACGGATACGAATACTGACAGTCATGACGTCAGGTGTGCTACATGAAGATGGGGCCACGAGCTGACAGGTAATCCTTCGTATCTTTGTCATCTGTCTTCTGAGCTCTAGATATAGCAAATAATATTTGTATTTTGACCGGCGCAATGAGATGACCGGTTCAATAAGATCTTTGTAATGATAAAATAAAAGTAACGTTTTTTTGGAGGGTATTCGAAACACATCTTTACTTTAGGTTTATACCGATCAAATATGGTCCTACATATAATTAAATAAAATAGTAGTAGCTCTGTATCTCGACGATAATAAAAGATCCAATTAAATTAGAGTTCACCAAGCAATATTTAATGCGATCTAATAATTCTTTCTAGTTAAATAACAAATTTAACTGAAAAGCGTTGAGCGTGTCTATATCCGCATCAAATAGTCTCCTACCCTACGCACACCACAAAACACAATTCAAGAAGAAAGAACCTTGCGGTCCAGCGAACAAGAACTAGCACCACTACTAGATCCGGCATACTTAGATGAATCTCTGATCGGAAATTCACAAGAACATACACACCTCGTGGTCGCCAATCATGGCGATTTTCTAGTTTATTCAACTCAAAATAAAACTTGTCTAAAATACATGGGGAGCCGACCCTTAGCTTTTATACCCCAATCTCCCCGCACGTGCTAATTTAACATGTGGCGGGTGTACCAAAAACATGTCTGTATTTGTATAGTAACCGATATAAAAAATAATCAAAATAACTTCTTACCACCAAGATAGGGTAATCTCACCACTATAAGGTTTGGGTGATCATAACCACCTTTGGCTGCAAAACCAAACAACTGCCATAGATTTTTGCCAAACTTTCGTAGCAGCGATGCAAACAGTTGCCACATAAAATTTGTCATGCCTAACTTTAGTCGTTGTTATCAATCAAACAACTTGATTTTGCCATACAGTTAAACAAGCCATAGGTGTGGCTGATGGCTAGCATTAGACATGACAACGTTAGGTTAGGCTATGAACCAAACAGGCCAATGCTCTTGCAGTTGCAAGAAAGGAGCTTGTATAAATCAAAGTTGTTAAAGTTTTACTTGCATTCTATAATGACTCAGGAAAGACTTAAGAAAATTTTGTTTCAAGGCATACCAGATGAATGATGCTTTTCACTTCAAAGTTTTGGTACTAGTTTAGAGACTTATTTTTCAGCGGGACCAAATCCTTTGTACGTATGGAAAAAAATGTTACAATTGTAAGCGCACAGTCTAAATTTAATTTTAGCACAGGCCCAGCCCAACCCTGCCTGTAAGATAACACATGCCAATATATTTGGCTGATGTACAAACTGAATAGTCACTCGATCGATGGTCACATTAACTGAAACTTTGTCGCCACGGCCGGATTATTGTACGTACGTGGCCAGCCAAAGCGAAATCAGAGCAGTGTACACACGCGCGCGGTAACAGTGCAAGGCGTAATTTGTTCAATCGCGCACGCGCGCTACTCCCAGCTCTGGCCTGTATGCGGTGGCACGAGCACAAGCGTCTTCTTCTTGTGGAGCGTCAGCCCGCCGGTGTCACAATTCGTGCTCCAATGAATTATTATTCTGATCACGAGGTCAGATATAACAAAGGAGGTTACCTTCGGAATTTACGTGCTTTGCCGTATGCATGGACGATTTATTTAGTATGAATTTCATGGAACTAGCTACACACAGTGGCATAGCTAACTCTTAAAACCTGTGGGGTCAACTATTATAAAATCTTTAAACTTTTATAAACTTATATATAAATATTAGTATCAGTCAGGCTTTTTTGCAAAAAGCTGTGGGGTCAATTGACCCCACGAAACCAACTAGCTACGCCACTGGCTACACATATAGTACTTTGACAAAAGTACCAACAATATCTACACTTTTAAAGAATGTTTGTACGAAACTACAAGTTCTAACATACCTATCGCAAAACTGCATGCAATTTTGATGAACCCGACGAACTCTGACCAATCAGGCCCACCTGTAAGAGACATATAGTAATTTTTGCGCTACGTGGACCGGACGCATCAGCGTATGTATTATCTTGATGGTTAACGTGGCGAATGTGGGGTGGGAGTGGAGGAGCCCTAGGCGTTTAGCAACAATCAATAGCCACAGATTCAACACCGAATCAAGACCCCGTCGAAACAGAAACGCTTCGCAAAAAATTCCGAAGCAGGCACACAACACGACAACAACATCTGAACTTCTGAAGTGGGGAAGGCAGTGCAGACGCCAGACACAGACATCATATATCATTATATATGCTGTAGTGATGAAGCTCACTAAGAAAGGTTCATGATTGCTTCTCTCCATGCAATATGCATGCCGATCTATCTCATTTCATTTCAGTATCTCTGGACGACTGAAGCAATACAAAGCTAAACGAATCAACAATACAAAGCAAAATGAATCAACACTACACAATCTCAGGGCCAAGTTACAAGCTCCATTAGTTTGCAGACCTACTATGTTCCAAGTTTCAACACCATTCCACAAATGCCATGAAAAAAAATGGATAGTATTCGTATTCGTATCAAAAAAAAAAAAGATGGTATTCGTATTCGGTGTCATTTCGCATACCACATCCGTATTCATATCTAGGAAAAAAAATCGAATAGTATTCGTCTTCGTATTCATTCGAATGCGGATTTTACTTACCACATTTGTGTTTTTTCGAATGCAAATATCGAATAAAACGGATTATTCTTTACTATTGCCCATCCCTATACGTACCAGGCTATCAGGATCCCAAGGCATCCCAAGGCATTTCTTGGCTCCCTCTAATTTGGCATCGCTAGGAAACGCTAACGATCGAGATTCGAGAGGCTAGCAAGCTAGATAGCCTTGCCATTCAGCACCTAGCTACGCTTTCTTTCTTTCTTCAAAATTTGTTCTTACAAATGTACATGCAAGAATAATGGTGGGGAGCAATGCGTGTTTTTTTTATATAACCAAATATGAATCGATGGATGCAAACCATCGGGAGTAGAGATTTCGTTCAGAAAACATACCAATTTTCGTATAGAGATATTATATTTTTACTAGTGCAATAACCATATTACAATAGAAACTAGCAGGGTGATCCGCTCATTTATGCAGCTAGATTTGTTTCACAATTTGTGTAAAATGCTTGAGAATATATTTATATATCTTGTAGGCTATTTAGATTTTTAAGTTGTTATAAACATTGGAAATGACAACAAAAGTTTGAAGAAAAATACAACCCTATGAACATAATTTAAGTATTAGCTTCGATGGAAGAAAATCATTGACCATAATAAGTTGTTAGGGTCTTAGAAATGTAACCACTTTTTATCATGCATGCATTATATAGCTGCATGTCCCTATTCTTACTCTATTAGTTATCTTTTTTCCTAATTTTTTTTTGCATGCACATGTACCTATATTTAATTTCAAGCAATACGTTGATTATATGTGTGACAAATTTTCTTATTAGTTTACATGGTATTAGAGAAGTCCTAGGCGGAGAAGCCGGACATCATGTTCATGGACTCGTTGAGCACGTGCTGGAAGTGCTTCTTGTGAGCAAACTGCTCTGTGCCGTAGATTTTGCCGAACACCAACATGCTTGTATAAATCGAACTTGTTAAAGTTCTACTTCATTCTATAATGACACAGGAAAAACTTAACGGTAGCACTTGCAATTGATGTTTAATTTAGAAAAGATCAGTTACGAAGTTAATTGAATATATTGTTTCAAGATATACTAGAAGAACATGCTTTTTCGCTTCAATGCTCTAGTGCTAGTTTAAAGACTTATTTTTCAGTTGGACCAAATCCTTTGTACGGTAAAGAAAAATTGTTACAATTGCAATATAAAAATATGATGCCTTTTGTTTCGACGGTTGATTTTTATAAGTGCATAGCTTAATTTTAATTTTAGCATAGGGCCCAAGCCCGTAAGATAACACATGCCAATTTACATATCCAATATATTTGGTCAGATATACCTGAATAGTACTCGATCGATGGTCACCCTCTAACTAGGAGCCATTTTGACTGAAACTTAGTCGCCGCGGTCGGATTATTGTACGTACATAGCCAGCCAAACCTGTGGCGTTGGGGAAGAAGTCCTCGGCGGAGAAGCCGGCCATCATGTTCATGGCCTCGTCGAGCACGTGCTGGAAGTGCTTCTTGTGAGTAGGGGTGCAAACGGAGCGGATACGGACGGATATCGCTCGTCCTATATCCTTTTTCATATTTTTTCTCGGATTCGGAATCGGACACGGACAGTGCCGGATACGAATACGAATGCAGATAGTCTCGGTCACGAATACGGAGCGAATACATGCCGAACCGAATACGGATTGTCTCGGTCACGAATACTTATTCGGATATTGCGCGAAAACAGAAACCATATATGTCGCACAAATAAAGATCAATCAACCATACTACATGTCCAAAATGTAACTAGATTAGTAGTTTAATTAGCAAATTTAAATATATCACACGATAACAAAGGGTGGTTAACTAGTTAAGCAAGTTATCATGCATATATCAGAATAAATTGGTGCTAACAGAGCATGGAACACAGGAGATGAATATGGAGATAATTTTATAAGAGAACTTCAATTATTCTTCCAATTTGGTACACAAAATTATATAACCTTGATGCGAATTTTTCATGTACATTCATTAAAGAATAGTTCTTCAAGAGTAACTCTTTGCAAGTCCTATCATTCACTGTTAAGAGTTGTGCTTCGTCCTTATATGAGCAAAGAGTTAACTGCAAATAAGTAAAAAGTAAAAAGAACAGATGTTTGGATGCTTCACATGAAAAGATGATGGAATATTGTGGAAAGGTTCACATGAAGTGAGAGGGGGAGTTGCCTTGGAATTAAAAGGAAAAAATTTCATGAGTTTTTGAGCAAATGTTTTATTTCCTTCTAGGAAAGAGGAGATTCCTATAGGATTTTGGGGAGCCATTCCTTTGCTCCAAAGGGACATATAGGAAAGATTCCTATAGGATTGGAAACCTACAAGATTACACCATTTTTTCTTTGTTCCAAATGGGGCATTAGAATTCTTTATATATGTGTCCTATTAAAAAAAATCTGGATATCTTCGTAAATAAATTTGATATTAAAGCCAAGCTATCTAGGCTAACAGTTAAAATTTGTCATATGTTGCTACTAGTATTTCTTTAAAATGGAGTGAATGCTTTAGGACTCAGATTTGTACTTTTGGTTGAAATGTAGTTTTAACTTTTAACTTCCAAGTAAAGTTGCTTCTAAACAGTGACCTATAGTATGAGCAAGATAGCACAAGCTCAGATTCATAGTTCCAAAGAGATTTGCCTTGAAAACTTGAGGTAGCATGAACACCTGAAATATAATTCTAAGCAAAACCAAACTCAAAGTGTGAGTGATTGAACGAGACATCTACCCCAATACGCCAAATATAGTTCTATGCAAAACTACAAGAAATGGTAAAAATAATATAACTAAAGTCGCCTAAAAATTCATGGGCTAGGCTAGGAAAATAATATAATTCATAGTTCGATCTTCGGTACAAAATGGTAAAAATATGTATGAATTTTGATAGATGTGCCGCCTAAAATTTGCAAATATAACTAAAAGCGCCTAAAAATTCATGGGCAATAACATGTCACTTCTACCCACAAATAATTTGGAGGTTCTAAATAAAATTACCTCAAAACCGTGTGCAAGAGCATAGCAGCAAACTAGCCTTTACAGTTGATGCAACTTAAACACAAACTTGTAGTTGACTCATGGAAAATACTGCAGCCTCAAGGAGCATGCCATTAGGATCTGGGACACCAAGAGACACCGGAAAGGGGCACTTCCTAATCATACAAGACCAATGATCTTTAGTTGATGAAAGGAAAGAGGAATGCACATTTTGTCGCAGCTCTTGAGCAAGAGCTCTTTTTTTTACATACTGGTGGTTATGACCTCCGTAAACTAAAACATTACAGGCCAAAAGTTCAGAGATGTTAAATTTAGGTAAAATTTGATAAATCTGCACTTCCTAGCATTTTCTGACAGCGTGACAGTGAGCAATGTAATGTGCTATTAATATATAAATTTATCTACACAATGAGCACAGGCATTAACATCTAACATGGTATTAATATATAAATTCATATGAGATGGAAAAGTAGAGCTGAACTCGAGCGACAGCTTGCAACTTGAAAGTACCAGGAGCTCAAGAAGCCGCTCATTTGGAGGAACCACGAAATCACCATGCCAAATACCATGAAAGAAGACAGCTCCATTGTGAGGGCCCCACGTCCAATGAATATGATACCAAGATGTTTTAGGATAGTCGAATGGCGAGGCTCCCCACTATTGATGCGCCTGGTCAAGAATTTTGTGAAGCTCGCCCAATCAGAGTGGCGTAACCATAGTTACATGCACATCAATTCACTTTACAAGATAAGAAAAAGAATTTAAGGGATGCAAGCACCCAAAGAAACAAGGTAGGCTTTTGTAAGTGGTGTCTCTCACACAAGTAACAAGCAACATATGTGAGTGTGAAAGTGAACATTCATGCGTATAATACTTGACCAAAGAAACTGCTCCACAACAGAGGGCCTTGAATCATGTATACCATGAAAGTTAGTTGATCACAAAGATTCCACAAGAAACCATATCCATCATTTAAAATCTCTAAATATAATTTGAGAACCTTTGTCAAGAAACATATATAAGCCGAGAACTGTTATAAGTATCATGAAAGTGCGTTAGGACAGATATATCTTCGGGATGAAAAAATACGTAAAAATTATGACGAAAAGCGATTAAGAATGAAGCGTAGTGGGCGCCGTGTAGGGAAGGTCGATCACTTACCCATCTCCTCATTATACATCAACAAGGAGAACTGGAGCCTGTGAAAAATAGGAGGGCATTGGTAGTATGAGGTACATCGAGGCTGCAGAAAATGCACTGATTACTTACAATTGCCCTAAAAACAATTATCAAACAAAGGAAGAAAGTTTGCCAACTTGAACAAAATTATCTAACCGATTAACATTGGCCACCGGTTGTTATATAGACTATAGAGCACGAACTCAAGAGGAAAAAGTTACAAGATTAGGAAACATTGGAAATGATAAATAAATAATAAGTTGGTGTGAGATATTAAATTTAGATGCTTACCAAAATCGCAACACAATTCCACCGAGACCAATATTGCAAGAAGGGCAAGTCTTCCTTCGTGCAAAACACGTTCTCATACTACGTGATAGTACCATTGTTTCCTTTGTCGTTGTTCGATCACGATTTCGAATGGGAAAAAGGTAGATAAGCAAATACATTATTGACATACTATATATAACCCAAACGTTGCAACTTGCCACCGAAATCACCTCGAATAACATCATGGCAAGTCTTGCCAAGGACAACTTATTGTAAAAGCAAGTTGTGCAAGGAAACAATATGATCTTTAACAAATGAATGAATTGCTAGTTCTATAAGATTTTTTCCCCAAAAACACCGTGGGTCAAGTGAGCCACCCATTAGGAGCATAGTGATAGCAATGATAAAAGCACGATATATGTACAAGCACACGACAATTGAAACAAACTCCCCAGTTAAGGAGTTACCATATGATTTGTTCTGAGTAAAGCATAGCAATTCATTTATAGTAACACTCTCAACTTGTCTAAAATACTCATCCATGTTTTCAATGTCTTTAACTAATGAATTGCTAGTCATGCAAAGAAAAGGAATGCACAGAGCAAGTGCACAAGACTGATTTTGTGATCAACATATTGTGATGACTACAAGAATTGCTTGTAAAGGTGACCTTCCTATAGATTCCCCTCTAGAGAGGAACAAAAATGTTCTTGGCTAATGAATCTTGTACAGACATCTACATATTAACACAAGGACGGACGCAGAAGCAAAAATCGAATCCTCCTCACCTTCTCGAGCTTGTGGAAGGCGTTGGCACTGGGGGAGCCCAGCCTCGAAGCGCCCCTGGCGGCGGAGGAGAGAGCGAGCAGCCACCAAGACGAAGTCTTTCTTCACGCCACGATGTGCTCGGTGCGACGCTTGAGCTGCACTCGTCTCCTCTCCTCTGGCGGCAATGGGAAGAAGAGGGAGGAACTGGCGGCAAATGAAGCTTACCGAGGAGGCATCCCATGGCGGGCGTCATGTGGCGCGAACACGGTCACCGGCAAGCGTGCGAGGAGACGAAGGGGTACGATGCATCGAGGAGGATCGTCTTGGCAAGAACAGGCGAGGGAGGAGGGAGGCGGCGGCGGCAGCGGGCGAGGGCGCGGTGGGGGAGGCATATGAGGAGGGAGGGAGGCGGCGTCTGAGGGAGGAGGGAGGCGGTGGCTGCTGGCGAGGGAGGAGGAAGGCGGCGGCGGTGGCGAGGGAGGTGGGAGGCGGAGCTGCGGAGGAGGAGGGCGCGGTGACCACCGAGGAAGTGAGGAGGAGAGGAGGGACCGTGGGAGGGAGGGAGGGGGCGGCAGCAAGGTGAGCCCAGTGAGGTAGGGTTGAGATTTGGGAGCTCGGGTCTGTCTTGGCGCCGGTGAGAATGAGACTATTGATCGAGCGATTTGAGTTTTTGGGCGCCATGCGGGACATCTCAGGCGTGACTCGCAGCCGTGGGAGCTGAAAAAATTCGGATAGTCTTCGGTTGTATTCGTTTTTAATCCCGGATAGTTTCGAATGAACCGGATAACTGGTTATCCGAATCCGATTCAGATCCGCAAAAAATACCCGGATCCGAATCCGAAAAAACCTCCGGATATCCCGAAAAAAATCCGAATTTTGCCCACATTTATTCAGTCGGTCGGGAACTATCTGCTCCGTTTGCACCCCTACTTGTGAGCGAACAACTTGTTAAAGTGCCGTAGATGTTGCCGAAAACCAACATGCTTGTATAAATCGAACTTGTTAAAGTTCTACTCACTGTGTTCTTTTTTACTTGACTTCTTAGAATCCGTGCAGTCAAACTTTCTAAAGTTTGGCTACCAATAGATTTAAAATTATCTAGATTGACTACATAAAAATTATATCATTAGATTTGTCGTTAAAAATACTATCATAATATTATAATTTTATTACTACATCTTAATATAAAGTTATAAAAAATAACGGTCAAAGCCGCATCTCGAAGACCACAAAAAGTCAAAAACGTCAAGTAAAAAAGAACGGAGATAGTACTTCATTCTATAATGACACAGGAAAAACTTAACGGTAGTACTTGCAATTGATGTTTAATTTAGAAAAGACCAGTTACGAAGTTAATTGAATATATTGTTTCAAGGTATACTAGAAGAATGATGCTTTTTCACTTCAAAGCTCGGTGCTAGTTTAAAGACTTATTTTTCAGCGGGACCAAATCCTTTGTACGGTACGGAAAAATGTTACAATTGCAATATAAAAAAATGATGCCTTTTTTGTTTTGACGGTTTGATTTTTATAAGTGCATAGCTTAATTTTAATTTTAGCATAGGGCCCAAGCCCGTAAGATAACACATGCCAATTTACATATCCAATATATTTGTCTGTTGTATAGACTAGAGCTGGGACTTGAGCCGGGCTTTTCTGGGCTGGCCCAAAGCCCGATCAAGACGCAACACGATCTAAGCCAAGACGCAAGATGCAAGACGCAGCGTCTGCCAGCCGCAACAAGCACAAACGCCGGCCGGTGGACTCGAGAATGCGACTCGTTAGGCGAGACGACACGGACGGCTATTTGGGCCATGCTTGGGCAAGACGACCTAAAAAAGCCCAATCCTCCAATCCTCCTCCGGCTGGCCCAATCCTATCCTCCCTACCGGTAGCTCCGACCCAATCTCGTTCTTCCCCACGGCTGGCCCAACCCTAACTCCCATCCCGGCTAATCTATATCCCTAATCCGACACACCACCTCCAGCCCTCCACCCTCAGTTCCTCTCCTCCCCATGCACCGCTTTCCTCCCTCCTTCTCCAGCTCTCTCCTCCCCACGCGCCGCCTTCCTCCCTCTCCGGCTCTCCTCTAGCCGAGAGGAATGAAGATGGCGGTTGTCGCCGCCTCCGCTGTCTATAGTTATTTTGAACTAGACTTGGGCTGGCACGGCATGACCCCGACACGACGGGCTTTAGGCCATGCTCGGCCTGGCCGGAGGCGAGGTGGGCGGCACGCACGGCACGGGCGGGTGACCGGGCCGAGCCGCACGGCACGCACGCGTCCGGCACGGTGGGTTGGGCTGGGCCGGGCCGCACGGCACGGTCCAATGCCCAGCTCTAGTATAGACTGAATAGTACTCGATCGATGGTCACCCTCTAACTGGGAGGCCGAATTATTGTACGTACGTAGGCAGCCAAAGCGAAATCAGAGCAGAGTACACGCGCGCGCGGTAACAATTGATGCCAACAGTGCAAGGCCTAATTTGTTCAATCAATCGCGCGCTACTCCCAGCTCCGGCCTGTATGCGGTGGGCACGAGCACGAGCGGCGTCTTCTTGTGGAACGTCAGCCCGCCGGCCTCCTCCATGCTCACGTCCTCCGCCGTCAATCCCTCCGGGAGCGCCCACTCGAAGCAGCAGAGCAGGTTGGCCAGCGTGAACTCCACGTTCGTCACGCCCATGGCCAGGCCCGGGCAGACCCGCCGCCCTGCGCCGAACGGCACGAGCTCGAAATGCGCGCCGTTGAAGTCCACATCCTTCACCTCGAACCTGTCCGGGTCGAACTCCTCCGGATGGCTCCAGCTCGCCGGGTCCCTCCCGATCGCCCACGCGTTCACGAAGATCCGCGTCTTCGCCGGCACGTCGTACCCGGCGATGTTGACGTCCCGCATGGTCTCTCTCGGCACGAGCAGGGTGGCCGGCGGGTGCAGCCGCAGCGTCTCCTTCACCACCATCTTGAGGTACCTGAGCTCGGGCACGTCGTCCGATTGCACCCGCTCTTTCCCGCCCACCACCGCCCTGATCTCGTCCTGCACCTTCCTTAGCACCCGCGGCTTGCGGATCAGCTCCGACATCGCCCACAGCATCGTCACCGAGCTCGTGTCAATGCCACCAATAAACGTGTCCTACAAATAAAAAGATTGCCGTCATCTGATGGTAACAATTAAGCTTAATTAATGTGCGGTGTATTTCAGTTGACGCACATAGATGATGGCTTTCACGTGCTCCCTGGTGAAGCGGAGAGTGCCACTGTGCTCCTGCTTCCACAGGCCGATGAGGACGTCGACGAGGTCCCCGCCGTTGTCGGGCTTGGTCCGGCCAGGGTCCAGGTGCTGCTCGATGACCATCTCGAAGAAGGCGTCGAGCTCCTCGAAGATCCTCTCGCGGCGGGCGACGAGGCCGGTGAGGCGGTCGACGAGGCGGCCGGCGGCGTTCGGGAAGAAGTCCTCCGCGGAGAAGCTGGCCAACATGTCCGTGGCCTCGTCGAGCACGTGATGGAAGTGCTTCTTGTGCGCGAATTGCTCTGTGCCGTAGATGTTGCCGAACGCCACCGTGCCGATGATGCCGTCGGCCAGGGCGAAGATGTGGTCGTTCAGCTCCACTGGCTTCGGCCCCGCTTGTGTCAGATTGCTGATCAGCTTATCCACCTAGCCATTAACATTAGCGAAGATTCCTTATCATTGTTTTTCAGGGAGATTGTTTATCATTGTTAATACCAATACTCCCTCCAGTCACGACATGTCGTTTTAGGATAATTGCAGTCAAAACTTTTGAAACTTTGGCTATCGATATCTTTTTAAATATTTGTCTCAAAAAGTATTTCCATGATACTACAACTATATTGTTTTTTATAAGTATGTTATAATGGAAATCGATGATCAAAGTTATGTTTTGGGGACATTGATGTCCAAAATGGTGCGTGTTTTTGTGACTAGAGGGAATAATAACTTAACACCGGCGATTTTAAGATTCTACATACTTTTGTGCCATATTGACATTATTTATGCCTTTATAGACCATGGCCCATGGGCCGAGGTTACACTGTTGACTTTTTTCCCTTTTTTTTCCACGGTAAAGCTTAATACATGTTTGGTGTGTCCATGTACATGGTTCAATCTTGAAACGAGACTGGAGCCATCAAGACAATAGTGTGGATAATAAGATGGTTATGGCCGTCCATGTCAATAACCTAATGGTCTCTATCACGAACATTTATTATAAATCCTTTACAGGGCTAGGAATGGCGTTCCTTCGTGTTCGCCTGGGATGCCTATCCAGCCTTCTCAACTCCTCCCGTCGTTTCCCCTCAGTCCCCATCGCCACTGCTCTTCCCAGCGCAACCGCTCCTCCTCGGCGCCCGTGAAGCCCCCTCCTCCCCTTGGAAGCGCCGGCCCCAGCTCACTCCTATCCTGCTTTCTTCCTCCCTCTCCCTTCGGTCTGCCCTCCCCTTCTCCCACCGTCGGCCTCTCTTCTCCCTGCCCCATCCTTCTCGCATGGCTTCAGGTCGCCCTCGCTCTCGCCCTCCTCTCACCCTCCCTATGGCAGCGCAGCCGCTCCTCCCCGGCGCCCGCGAAGCCCCCTCCTCTCCTTGGAAGCGTCGGCCCCAGCTCGCTCATATCCTGCTTTCTTCCTCCCTCTCCATTCGGTCTTCCTTCCTCTTCTCCCGCCGTCGGCCTCTCTTCTCCCTTCCCCATTCTTCTCGCGTGGCTTTGGGTCACCCTTGCTCTCGCCCTCCGCTCTCCTCCTCTCACCCTCCCTATGGCTCCCGCTCTCCTTTGCATGGGCGCCACCACAGTCGCTCCTACTCAGTCGCCACATGTTGCTCCATTTCGATCCCTTCTCCTCTCATGGCCTTCGCCTAGCCAAAATGGCCACACCGCAAGAGGCTCTCTCTCCTCACGGGCTGCTCCTCACCTGGTCCTCCTTCCCCTCCTCTCAGCCCACGCCGCTTCGTTTATTCTTCGCTCGTCAATGCAGACCAGCCAGACTGGCTTTTTCTCGAGCCACCCCAACCGGTAGCGATGATGTCGCAGCTGAAATCAGGCAACAGTCCTGCTGCGAGGTTTGATTTCGACCTCCTCAGTCATGGACAACGATTGCAGTACACAGCTCTACTCATGTTACTGCTATGCTTCGTTCCAGTTTGTCGGATTTGTTCTCTCCATATTTACTTGTTCTGTGCATTCGTAGGTGAGAAGAAAGAGGATAAGGAAATTATCCCATGGAACTGGCAGCAAGATGTGCGGCTAGGCTCTGTATTATCATGGACAACGACTACAGTACACAGTTCTACTCATGTTACTGCTATGCTTTGTTCCAGTTTGTCGGATTTGTTCTCTCCATATTTAGTTGTTCTATGCATTCGTAGGTGAGAAGAAAGAGGATAAGGAAATGATCCCCTAGAACTTGTAGCAGGATGCGCAGCTAGGCTCTGTATTTATGAGTTTTTTTTGCTCACTATTGTTTGGTTGCTTTAGAGATATATTGTTTGGGGGCGCACTGCTACCTTCTAAGATATTGACTTGATTACTCGAGTTGCATCGCAGAATTGGCAGTGTTTAGGATATACAACATTGTCTAGGTGGCTTACATAGCTTTAATGTCTAACTTTTACCTCTATTTCTTGCAGATCCTAGATTTGAATTCACGGCAGGGCTTGACAAGGTGAAGGGGATACTTTTGTTTTGTTGTCCTTCAGATTTACAGTGGGTTATTCTTTGCAAAAGATTTACTATTAAATCCTTCGGTGCCTCATTTCAACGTGTAGTAATAATAACTTGGTACGTACTTCTTGTGCTATTCAACTTAAGATGCTACCTGAATGCAGGTTGTACGGTTGCATGTAGACTTTATTCTTTAGAAAGATACCATTGCAGCTATTTGTACCAACAATACTAGATATTTATGGAAAATGAGATTAAAAGGTGTTCATATACTTCTACTTTGATATATGGATGCATATCAGACATACACCTCAATTGTCTATTTTTTGGCTAATCTAAAGTCATGAGCTCTGCCTTTGTGATAGATTGCCTGAATTAGTTCACCTATTTCAGGTAATAGGATCTTATTATTTATCTTCACAAAAGAAAGATGGAGAATTAGTTACATAATAGAACATGGACACATTGAAAGCTGTAGAGGTATGTCCATCAAATTTTTACCATTTGTTGTAATGCTCTTTTCGTATAGATCTATGTTTCATACTATACAAGTTCCCAGAAATGCTTTCTTATCTACCCTCTTTGTGGTTGTTTGGTCCTCCCTAATTTTCTGTTCTTTAACCTTACAGCAATCAGCGGAGGGAGTGGTTGAAGGCGCTTTGGTTTTAGATGCTCAATGACTCCTCTACGAGATCAGCCAAGGTAGTTACTCTATTGTTTTTCACTCTCTGGTTACTACAAGTTCAATAAGGCTACAAATATTAATGGATCAGGCCAGATTCATGCCACTGTGGGTATAGTAGTTTATTGCCACGATATTGTCATAGGGTGTGACTGGATGGCATAGTTACCTTGAGCTATTATCCCATGTATCAACCATTTAGCATTTTGTTCTCCAGACTCAATTGAAGATGGTTATGCTAATATATGTTCCCCTTTAACAATTATATCTATAAGAAGTAGGTAAGATTGGAATCCATCTATGGCTTCAGTACATAATAGCTTTTTTCGCTTTACTGTTGTATTACGTAATGTGTCAATAGATTAACAAAAAAATTGCATCAGTTCATTCCTGTTTGAATTTTGTTTGTTCTCGCCCTAAAGATGGTCAATTGTTTTCCACACAACCATCATATAACTTCATACGATACAATACGAATAGTCATTGGTTGAATTAATTGTTTGCTAGAGGTATACAAAGCCACCAAACTAAAATTCTAGAAAAAAACAGTTATTAGCCTAGATGCCGTTGTAGAGAATATATGCTCAAGAGTGGCTTCTAGCCTTTGCCAGAATATGGGTTTCATATTAATGACCTTTTTCCCCGCTTTTCTACTCATTTATTAGGAAACTATACATTTTTACGCTTGTTATTAGGCTATGTCCTTTTCAGATGCCATTGGTATTCTGTAGTATGTCAATAGATTAAAAAAATTAGCATCAGTTCATTCCTGTTTGAATTTTGTTTGTTCTCGCCCTAAAGATGGTCAATTGTTTTCCACACAACCATCATACAACTTCATACTTCATACGATAAAATACCGAGAGCCGTTCGTTGAATTAATTGTTTGCAAACGGTATGCAAAGATGCCACACTAAAATTCTAAATTCTAGAAACAAAAATAGTAGCCTAGCCACCGTTATAGAGAATATATGCCCAAGAGTGGCTTCTAGCCTTTGCCAGATGATTGGTTTCATATCAATGACCTTTTCCCCTACTTTCCTACTCATTTATTAGGAAACTATAGATTTTTATGCGTGTTATTAGGCTGTGTCCTTTTCAGATGCCATTGGTACCGGCTAAAGATAACAACAAAAGCTAGTGCAGTTTTTTTGCTGGTGTAGCATGCTTATAGTTTAACTCGGAGATGGCAGACCTAATCTTTCATGGAATCATCGGAAATTTTGTCTAATGTAGATTAATATTTTGAAGGTGATTCCACAAGAATAAAAGTTCTTTCAGCTATGAACCATCGATTCACTCATTTACCCATTCTGTTTGATAGTAAAGGTAATCTTTGAAAAATTGCTTGTCAGCAAAGAAGAGCTCATGGACAAAGATGTCGCCTTCAAAGAGTATTTGTAGCTACATTTCGCGTTTAGTAGTACCATACTATTAAAAATTAGTTAGACAATAACATCTGCTGGTTTCTCATTTTCCCTGCAAAACACAATTACAGTTGTTTAAACATATTGAATTGAATTATGGAGTAACACATTTAATGTCTGTCTTTTTTTTATACTAATGGTGGAATGTGTAGTGCATGCAAACAACTAATTCGGATTTGTTCTCCTAATTATCATGGACAACATTTCTTTAGTCACGACAACATAGAAATAATTTAGTTCTAACAACTGATTTATCTAACAACTAATTTATCTTCTTTTAACATCTGTTCATAGGCTGCAGCTCTCTATATTCCAAATTCTAACAACTCAGGCGGTTCGTATGTCACCAGAAAGTCTATCTCAAACATGATAACAATAAGATCTAGCAACTTCTCATGTATCATCCAGTTTTAGGAATATCTCTTTAAAGAATGCACCGTATTATCTATTTATGATAGAATTACAATAGCGAATGTTTCTCGGGGGATTACCTAACAATTATGTTGAGATTGATTCATGTACTCTAAACGCGGAAAGAGTAATGAGCTTCAGCGCCAACTCCTGATCTTGCATATAGCTTACGTTTTTTTTCCTACTACGATCCAATTAGTTTTTCCATTTTTGTTTCTTTTGCAAGTAAAAAACTCACACAGGCTCTTGGAGCACATGTTGTGCTGTTTCTACGATCACTTAGCCAAATTTGTTGTAACTTCTGCGTATTATATCCTTTTCCCACCATTAGACTTTTCAGACAAAGTATTTGACTATGAAGTGTCAGCAAATCGCTTCGCATCGACAACTCATGCTTCATGTTGGATTTCAAGGACACAGCGTAGCGCGTCACTTCTGCCTAGTCTTAATTATTACAGGGAGTATTCAAATTTGGAGACGATAACATATTCGGTGAACTTGTAAAAGGTACAAGGCATAACGCCGAGACCTGTCAGGTCACCGTGTAGCACCGTGGAAGTCTAGCATGCATCAACTCCACGCATGCAGATCAAATTGTCTATGAAATACAAAGAGCAATGGTGAGCGTTTTTGGTGCATTTGGCATTGTTAGCGTGTGAATTAATAAAAATAGCCATATCTTGAATTAATTGCAAAAATAACACCACGGACAAATGGAAACACAATACGTGACTTGTCAATGCCCTTGAACATATAAAATTATAAAAAAAAATTATACAAACAAGTACACTTTGTCTGGAGCCTTCACAAAAAAATTCATAATTTTTTGAGCTCATTTCCTATTTTTAAAAATTCCTACAAACACTCTTTTCTAGAGGAGAGAGAATCCACACACTTGGTATACGGGCGAGGGTTTATCTGTGCTCTAGGGCCAGACGAGGGCATGTCCAACCCCAGGGGCACCGATGGAGGCATGTCCGACCCTAGGGGCACGGTAGAGGCACAGACAAGCTACATACCACACATAGCGTCTCCACTTATTCGTAGTGCCATGGTGCTATTTTTACGATTTATTAAGAAAGGGAGATATTTTTGTTAATATACGCACTAACTATGCCATATGCTACAAAAAAAAACTCCAATGGTGACGTGACCGGGAGTGCATTCACATACTTTTTTATACACTCATAAAATATAGAGAAATCAAATTATAACCATTAGCAGAAATACCATATATCTACTATCAGATAGTTGATGTCTTTTTGAGACAAAGATAGTTGATGTTTCCTAGAGCCGGTCCGACACGGCCCAAACACGACATGGCCAACACATGGCAGGCTGGGCTGGCACGACATGGGCGGTGGGCCTGGCTAAGCCTAGAAAGTCGGCCCATCAGACGGCACGGCACGGCCCGCCAGGCAAACCGTGCTGTGCTCAGGCCAACACGGCACGGTGAGCATGGCGGGCGCAGGGGAATAGAAGAGCAGGAGAGATCACCATCAGAGTCGGCGCCGGAGCAGAGACACGTGCGAGACGCGACGCCACTGGCTCTCGACAGCACAGCGGCGCCTGTGACCCGGCCACCCACGCGCACCTAGCGGCACCCCTGCGTGCGCTCCGGCGCACGAGGTCCTGAGCCCCGTCGCGGCACACCGAACCACGGGCCACGGCTGGCTTGCCTTAGCCGAAGAAGATGCTGAAAAGCTCAAGAAAAAACACCATGGCTAGAGACCAGAAAGCCCCAAACTAAGGATTTAGAATTAAGAACACTAGGATGTTAGTGTGGAGTTGGGGATGAAGCAAGGAGGAATAGCAAGTAGCTAATACTAGTTAGCAGCAGCAGGTGTGTGTGTTGGGTCGGTGAGAGAGAAAGAAGCAAGTAGTAGCAACGGCTGAGTGTGTAGTACAGGGGAGAGAGAGTGTGTGTAGTATAGGCCTAGAGGGAGCGGCTGGATGGCCGAGCGGCCAATTTAAATGGGCGTGATGGACAAGTACAGCCCATATAGATTGCAACATGCAGTTCAGGTCGGTTAGGCAAAGGAAATACATTACAGAAATGTTGGAATTAAATAAAACTAAGACTTGATTAATGCAAATACTAATACATCACACTTTCTATTCGGCTGTAGGGCTAACCACACTATTACGTAGGTCTATTTTATTCATAAGATTCATCTTGACTGAAGTCTCAGTATATGTAATGTTCAGCATAGTTAAAAATAATAATTAAAGAAAAAAGATCATCTCTCACAGCTAAGATGGTAGAGGCAACCACATACACTAAAGACAAAAAAATTAGCTAAAGAGCGGCAACAACATCAACTAGATGATCGTGAGATCATGCGGGCATATGCTGACCTCAACGTATGAACGATTTTGACATTGATGTACGCATGTTTTTACTGTACACTTTTTTATACTCAAGAAATTCTATTATAGGATGTAAGGTTTTCAACGAGACAGTAATATTGTATCTGTAAAATATCAAGAAAATTCAACTTCTCCCCCCCCCCCAAATATTTACGTGCCCGCAGTTAATTCCATTTTAACTAGATTTTTAACGAGACGGACACAAGAAGACGCAATCACCTTCGCCGTCTATAGTTACTTAGAGCTGAGCTTAGGTTGACAGGCATGACTCTGTACAGCAGGCTTTGAACCGTGTCTGAACCTAACTGGAGACGAGCAGACCAGCACGGCACAGCGAGGTGGCTGGTCCGAGCCGACATGACGCGGGCTAAAGCACGGCGGACCCGTTTCCTAAGGAAATGGAAGAACTAATGCACAAAGAACGTGAAACAAGAAAATTAAACGCCAAGATCGCTTGGATGAACATATAATATACCTGCTGCTGGCGCACGTGCCATGCGGCCTTGATGCGGCGCATGCTGAGGAACTCGACGATGAAGAGCTTGCGCAGCTCGCGCCAGTTGTCGTCGTACGGAGCGAACGCCACGCCCTTAAGGCCGTACGACAGCCGCCTCGTCCCCGGCGACACAGGCCGGCTGGAGCAGTCCGCGTCGTGCGCCTTCATCACCTCCCGCGCTGCCTCCGGCGACGACACCACCACCGTCGTCACCGTGCCCAACCGCAGCAGCATCACCGGGCCATGCCGCCGCGCCAGCTCCCGCAGGCTCCGGTGCGGCAGCGGGCCCAGCTGGTGGAGGTTGCCGATGACGGGAAGCCTCGGGGGCCCCGGAGGCCCTGCTTTGTTGGCCGAGCTGCCACTTCTGCTTCTTGTTATCAGCAGGAGGGAGAGGACGGGAAGGAGGACTAGGAGCAGGGTGATGGAGATTTGCCATTGCTGAGGCAGAGCTTGCAGGAGCTTGGAAGGGATTACTGGGATTGCCATTTCCTTCGAGGACTATTCCGTAGCTCTAGCAGTCCTAGGCTCTCAGCTACTTTTCAATCCTCGCGCATCTATATAGTCTCTTATAGTCTCTAGTCTTGACTGTGCATAGCTTGCCATCTGATGGCCATAACTTCTGCGCACACAAACCTATGACTCTACGAGTAGTGGTGGCTGTTGTGTATGGCTGATATGAGTAGCGAGTTTATGGCAGCACTGTCAACTTTTTATCTTGTATTTATGGATCTAGTTAGGTACAATTCTTTTTTGCAGATTTAGCACGTTACTGTTTAGCCGCCATGCGGCCTACCACCGCCGGCCGCCATGCGGCCGCTTTCACACAGCCGTCATACGGTGGCGTTGCCGCATGGCCGCTCGGTGGCGCCCATGGCCCGCCATGTGTCCCCCCTCCGGAAATTAGGGTTAGGATTAAGCGGGTTTCAACGATTTTGTTTGAATTTTAAAATATAGCAAACAACTTCAAAAAATTATGAAATTTTACGTAGAGCCTTCCGACATAGTGTATGTAAATTTTTCAAAATTTCATTCGTCCAGAATTTTTCTTACAATTTCATATAAGTGTACTGTTTGTATGGATTTGTAAATATAGAAAATGAGCTCAAAAAATTATGATTTTTTTATTGTGTAATATTTCGACAATTTTATGTGTGTTCTCAAATTGTCTTGGAAATTTAGGATTTATGTTGCGAGAATTTGGATTTTAGGTTACGGAAATTAGGGTTTCATGATTTCATGTTACTTGGAATGTATTCAATATTTGCTGGTGTTTCAAAGGAGGCCTGCTTGTATGTAAACATCCTGGGTTATATTTTGGTGATATACATGTCTTGACAGCAAGGTAGATTAGCAGTCTAGAGGAGGTTGTGGGATATTCCAAAAGTGGTATACTTTTCTCTACTTCTGGAAAACTATCTGTTCGACTTGCAATAACATTTTGTGATCGTTGTATGTTGTTGTGGTGTGCTAAATTTTTGAAATTTTTTGTGAGGTAGCAATGATTCATAAGTATGAAGGTATGTGATATTGTGACGCATCAGGAAATTCATACATGGTAACATACACGATAGTTTTTGGAGAAATGGTGCAACGATAACAACACGACAGTTGATTCGACAAGGCGGTTACATGGCACGCAGGCTAACGAACCAAGGACGATACACACATGCATTTAGGGAATTAGAAATACATGGGACATATGAACGAAGAGGGTCGGACTACTGCGTGGACGGTGCTATTTGCCCTTCCTTGTGAGCTCAACGTTGTACTCCTCGCCGGCCGCCTTGGCCTCGGCCGCCATTTCCCTCTTTTTCTCGCTCTCTCTCTCGAGCCTCGCACTCCCTACGCCTACACGCCTCGAGATGGGCCTGCGTCTCCCACCGGATACGCTCGTTGTGCTCTTCAGTGCGGCGATCCTCCTCCCTCCTCTCGTGGTCCCTGTTGGCATCCCACTCCTCATAGTCGAGAGTCCACTGGTCGTGTGGGTTGATCTCTAGGTCAATTCACTTGCTAGCCACATAGCGGATCCGGGGGACTACGGGTAGACATGAGAGGTTGTTAGTGCGTACTTTGAAAGAGAAATGATAAGGGAACATACTGTAACATGTCCTTACCGGCTGCCGATAGCGGCTCGTGTCCCAACGACGGTCGGGATAGTCACAGGGGTAGTTCGCGCAACCCCAGTAATGCATGTCCTAGCTTAGCCGGTGCTTAGACTTGAAGAACTTGCATCTGTCCCTGCACCAACAGAGGGCCGGTGTCTCCCCCTCGGATGGGTGTTGCAACGAATGCTCAGTTCTGATGTTGTGGTAGGGGTTGCTGCTACGGAGGGGGGAAGGTGTCATTGCGGGGAGGTGGCCTCCTAGCACGCTCCCTTTGTTCCTACTGGACCGCATACTCCTTTTGTATTTCGTGAATCTCCTCCCAGCGCTTGTCCATCTGAGCGAGATTGTACTGAAGTCTGGATGCAGGAGAACCCGACGTGGAAGGGGTAGTGCTTATATGCCGAGCCGGCGCTATATACGTGACTGAATTGTAATTCGGTTGAAGGAAATTCGTGTCCGTGAGGTAGCGGCCCTGAGGAGACTCGTCGAGTCATGTCGCTACGCAAAGCTGACTCGTTGGGTCACGTCGCTGTGCAAAGCTAACTCATCGGGTCACGTCGCTGCGAGAAGCTAACTTGTTGGGTCACGTCGTCCTTAAAAGCTGGGGAGGTAGAGTTGTCATTTCCCTCTGAATCGTGTGGTCTTGTCGTTCGAAAAAGTTAGCGTCGCAGTGTGTTGTCTTGTCGTTCTAAAAATTCGAAGATGTTTTCATACATAATATTTGAAGCGTTACAATATGGCTCACTCGTCCGAGGATTTACAATCATTACATGAACCAATTTAAGACATTTTCATACATGAAATTAGAATCCCGAGTTCACATGATACAATATGGCTCACTCATCTGAGTCTGACCCACTACCCTCTGCTCGTTGCGGTGGCCTCCGCGTGCGCTTGCATGTCTTGCATCGGGCATGCCCCGTGGAGTATGCGAAGCGGTCAGGTGAGTGCATGTCCGTTTGAAGGGGGTAGAGAGACCGTTGAGGTGGCAGAGGTGCACCGGTAGGCTCAGTATGGCCCAGAAAAGTATGGTAAGTGTACATGCCATTGTAATGAGGCATGCCAGCTTGGGGGACACCTCCGAAGAAATCATGAGCGATGGGCTCGAAAAATTCGCTCCCGAGGTACGATGCCTGCAACTTCGGTTGTGCGGATGAGCTCTGCCCTTGAAGGTACGGGTTGCCAGCCAACCCGGAGGAGCTCTGCCCTTGGAGGTACGTTGGGACAGCGAACCCGGAGGAGCACTGCCTTTGAACGTACGGTGGGACAGCGAACCTAGAGTAGCTCTGCTCTACGTACGCTCCAAACCCTGGCTGCCATGATCCATACCCTGACGGTGTGTACTGCTCCCTGGTAGGAGCTGGGAGGCCCGTGTCATCATCATTAGTCGTCGTGAACTGACCGTCACCCCCACGGTCAATTGAAGGCTGCAAGAGAGAACGATGTTTGTACAGATAAACACTCGGGACGTGAACTGAGAATCTTGTACCTTCCAGATGTGTAGTGTAGATGACCGACGAGAAGCGCTAGTCTATGTACCAAACGCGGCTGGTAGAAGTGATTTATCCCGATGGACCCGCGGCGGGAGAACGACATGATTTTAGCGCAACGTAAGGTGTAACCAAAAAACTGAACATAGAATTGTACATAACTTACCTCCCCACCAACCTGGCCCACGGATGACTGACGGGGAATGCTACGACGCTGGCCAAACTCGCTAGGCCGTGGTGACTTAGCGGGTGAGCACGGCCCCCCCACTTGGTGCCCGATGTGCAGGATGTCGTCCGTCGAATGGCCATCGCTCAAGTTTTAAGCATCCTGCCGTGTCTGTGCGGGTTGCCGATGGCGACCTCGGCGCGCTTAAGATGTCTTGCGCTTCGCTCAAGCTGTAATAGCGTACATAACATGTTCATTAATGAAGAACACAAATATCGTCAATGAAACGGCCATAGATTGTAAGTGTCCTACGTTGTCGTCACGCCGCGAAGTACTGTGACGACCGTACGCGCGGCGGAGACTCTCCTGGCACGTTTCCTCTGACACCAGCTCCGGGCGCTCCGGTGGAGGAATGGTGAGTTTTGCACACGTACGTGGCATGTACCACTCCAAGTACGCATGGTACGTCTCAGGATCATACGGACGCCACTTAGTTAAGACATCCATGTGCACCTCCTTCGTCCATGTCATAGTCCACTCCTGCTAGACCGGGCGCCAGTCCTTTATATGCCCAGCCGCCCTCGATTGCCTGCATTTTCGAAAGCATTAATGTTAGAAAAGAAGATGTAAGAACCGTAAACATTACTCAGATGTAGTTGCATTGACTCAGAGGTGTATGGTTCGCTGCAGGAGCCTGCCGTCCGGGGGCACGACCTGGTACGAACCAAACTGGCGCATTACGTGCTGCGACGCGTAAGGCTCCACCATATGTGCGAACACCAGGTGGCAGGTCGTCCTCTATAACCCCATGTCCTGGATGCATTGCATGAACAACCCGTGCGGCGCTACCGTGCACACGAACTGTGGATACCATGGATTCCATATGATGTCGCTCTCGTGCATCGACTCGAACTCGTTGTGGTACAACGAGTAGCACCTCACCGACCTGTCCATGGCCCAGTGTAGACGGCCAGCAATCCACCGTGAGCCCATGGTGGGCCCATCTATCGCGTCGATCGGGGGGTGGCGTACGGGTGCAGCGCTATCTCGATGGACGGCCGCCCAACTAGAAAGTGCTCCTAACTCCATAGCTGCAGGAGCACGTAGTAGAGGACCATGCTGGGCGTACCACTTGTGCCGTGCCGCGAAGAGTCACACAACCCCCGGTATGTGGCGCAAACGACGGCTGACCCCCATCTATACTGATGCATCGGCCTAGCCCTGCGTCAACCAGCGACTCAGTCAGGCGGGCGTAGCTGGGGTAGCACCATTCGCCTTGTGTGGTTGGAAACAGGACCCAACCAAAGAGCTAAAGAAGGTAAGCTACGAGGTGTGTCCTAACGACCTCGTCAGGTGCACCCTGCGGGCAATCATCGAACTACCTCAGCCAAGCCCGGGGGATGCCACATACACCCTTTGGGAGAGGTTGGCCAAACCGCTGCCATAGCATGGCCTTCCAATGCGCCGGCGGAGGGCCTGAAACAAGCGGCTCGCCCCAGATCGGGAGACCAGTGAAGAGCGAGATGTCCTACAGGGTGACCGTCATCTCACCCCACCGAATGTGGAAGGTGTGCGTCTCGGGCGTCCACCTGTCGACAAGTGCCAACAGCAGACTAACGTCTAGGAGGAACCGGCGTCCAAGGGACACCAACCTTGCAAGCGGCAACAAGCCTGTGCCTCGGAGGATCGGGGCGTAGCGACCGTCCAGCTCCCTCCCCACCCGAAGCTGCAGGAGCGAAGGGCCATCAGTGTCATTGGCAATCCACAGCTTGCACCGGTGGTCCTCATCGTAGAAGTGTTCGAGAAGCGCCGGTAGAAATATGGCTTGCAACACATGAAATAGATGAAATATTAGTGAGAATATTGATAATGACCATAAAATAACTAGCACAAAATAATTAGCTACATGAATAACTAGCATTGCATGCGGTCGTTATTTTTCTATTTTCTAATTGTTTAAAACTAATTATTTTGTGACTAATCAACCTCGCCTCAATAATTACACACGTTAACCCCTGTTCTTTCCCTTTGCTAAAAAATATTAATTGCATATGTGTGAGTTCATTGCATGGTGCATGCATACTTGAGTACGTAGCAACTAATTACTTGCATGGTAACTAGCAGTGTATACTGTCATTATTTTGGCTATCATGTGCATGCATGCTAGAATAACTTGCATGTCATTATGAACTACCATGAAATAATTAGTTGCATGAATCACTAGCAATGCATGCTTTCATTATTTTTGTATTTTCTAATTATTTAAAACTAATTAATTAAGACAAACTAATTATTTCGTAACTAATTAACCTCTTGTTGATAAGTGCATCGCATGACATTTTCTTAACTACAAATTACGGTTTAGAACAAATTATTTACGTAACATTAGGTAAATTGGCTTCTAATGAAGAATTTACGATCAACAAAAAATTGTTACATAATCAATAAATAATTTACGAATGATCAAGTGCAGTGGCAAAAAATTGGCTTCTTGGTACATTGCTAAACCTAGCAAACCTAGATATTTAAGTACGTTTCTTAGTAAATTGGCAATCTAGCAAACCTAACATCTAACTACTTAAATGCACGATTAATAAATAATTTATGAAGAACATAAAATCCATGGAGATAAAAACTACCGCTAAATTGGCTTATAATGACGGCGGTTAATAAGGCTAAAATGTCCCCGGAAATATAATCAATACAGAGAGCAACTGAAACAGAGAGTGAGCGAAAGAGCGAGCAAGCGAAAGAGCGAGCAAGCGAACGGGCGACTGCGAAATGAAAGCGCTCGTGGCTCGCTAATTTATAGCTGAGAGGGAAGGAGGTTTTAATTTGCATACAACTAACAAGATTACAATGAATAGATTGATGAGACGGGATGACAAGACAGGTGACAAAGAATTTTGCTTTCGGTGGAAAAGAAAAGCACATGGAGGAGGGATGTTCGCATGCACAACACAGTACACGTTTATGAAAATGTGACAAAGTCTGGAATGAATAAAATTATGAAAAATTTATACAAGTAAGTACATAGTGTTAGGAGGCTCGACATAAAATTTCATAACTTTTGAAGTCGTTTGCTATATTTTAAAATTCAATCGAAAATCGTCGAAACCCCGCTCTAAACCCTAACCCTAACCCTAACCTAAACCCTAAGGGACACGTGGCAGGCCGTGGCGCGACGCCTACAACGGCCGTCTTGGCAGCGACGTGGCGTCTAGGCAGCGGCTACCACACGGCGACCGTGCGGAAAGGTGCTAAATTTGCAAAAAAAAAAAAAAACCCTGCCATATGTGTAAATACAATTAAAAAAAGTGCCAATACGGCTGTTTTTTCGAGTTCGAGTTGAATGTATAATCGGGATATAAATATGTACCACCGATATTTTGTAACTCTAATGAGAAGAAAAGAAAGAAACTCCTCATCTGACGGAATGGCGCAATTCAGACTCCGGGGCGTAGGCTTTGCCGAACCTCGTAAACAAATTTCTCATATGAGAAGAAAAGAAAGAAACTCCTCATATGTTTAACTCTAATGAGATAAACATATTGAAAATGTAATAAAGAGCTTTATTAATGTTTAAATGGCTATATTGTTAAAACCTTTGTCTAGTAAAAACTCAACATGAAAAAACATTTGCAAAGGAAAAAGACTACAACCTATAGCTCTACACACATCTATGTTCTAAGTGTTTTTTGTCTAGGTATAAATTTTCGAACACCTCCGCCAACTCTGGATTTTCTACAGAGTGTTGTGTTCTTGCGTCAGCTTGTTCCCAGTCCTTGATAGTTAGAAGTATCTCCACCATCTCACTCATGAGACATGTTCTTCTGTCCTCCAATATTCTTCCAGAAAGACTAAAAGTAGACTGAAAGGAAACCGTTGAGACATAAACAGTTAACAAATCACGTGCAAGTATGGATAATACGGGATATGTTAACTTACGGGTATACCACCATTGTAGAATTTCGAAGCCTTCTGCGTTGAAATCCACCGTATTGTTGTCGAGATAGGTGGATAGTTCCCCACTCCTTAGGTGAGAGGTTGGTCTTGGTTGAGAAGGTGCTGCTATAGAACCCTTGTACCTGGAGAAAGAACCTGCACCCTAGATCTTGCCCTACAAATTTGTCTCGTTACCTGAGGTGAGTGGTAGTGGAGGTCGTTGCAAGCGAACTCCTTGAACTTATTTTCATAACTTTAAAAAACATCAGTAAATCTAGAACGAACATATACAAAATAATTAGAATAGTCTAGGCATATAGCATCACTAAGAACATGAAGAATATTAGCAAATCTTTGAATTTTAGCTCTAGGATCTAAAATAAATGCAAATACATATAGGAAAGAGATTTCTCTCCAATATTTTAGGTATTTTGTTTTCATAGCAACAATAGCCTCTTGTAAAACTATGTCATTTTCATACATTTTCAACTCACTAGAAATATGCAGAATAGTGTGTAGAATTATAGGAGATGTTGGATAATACACAACGGACAAAGCAATAGTGGCTTCATAAAAAATTTCCAAAAACTAAAGTATTTTCTCAGCAACGAACCAATGTTGCTTAGTCAGTAGTACACTACCGTCGAGGCTTTGATAGTGTGTTTGAATAAAAAACAAAAAAGTGCTTTTATATGGTAAAAGACTCTTAAGAATCAAGTAGAGTTTCATCATGTCCAAACCAAATTTTCTTGGACATACACCCATTGCCCTGCAGGAGTTTTTATATGCTGCTACTCTTATGTTAGAATTATTCAAGAAAAAAATCGCATCGCGGAAAACTTTAATATACGAAGCCAACCTCTTCAAGTAGCATTTTACTATAAGGTTAATACTATGAAAAGCGCATCATTGATGTAGGAATCGGCGTATATACTCAACATTGGAGTAAAAATATCCATTGCCCTAGAGTTTGAAGCTGCATTATCTAAAGTAATTGAGAATATTTAGTTTGTAAGACCAAAGTCTTCCACGACTGTGATAATACAGTCTGCAATATTCTCACCCATGTGTGCTACATCAATTAATTTAAAACCTATAATTATTTTCTCTATTTCCCCGTTGTCAATAACAAAATGAGCAACTACACTAGGATAATCCTCCCTACCCCGACCACTCCATATGTCCGAGGTCAGGGCCACCGAAAATGTGCATGTACTAAATAGGTCTTTTTATTTATCACGACTGTAATAGCCAGAAATTTGTACTTATGTTCAAAAATATGAAAATATGATCTTTTTAAAACTTTTGATGTATTTTATTGTTATTTGATTTATCTGGATTTCCATCCAAGGTTTTGTTGGATTTTCAAAACCTAAAGCAACAATTTTGAAAGCACAAAGCAATGAGTAAATAAAATAAAATAAAACAAAATATGATAAATGAAAATCCTAACTTGATGAATTTATACTAGTAATAAAATAGTGAAATTAATGAAAAACATGTTTTCCAAATTCCCTCAAAACAAATAATAAAAGTACATACAAAGAGAAGCTTAAAAGAATTTTAGATAAATATCTGAGAAAACATAAAATTATGAAACAATTATATAAAAATCTACACTAAGCCTTGAACCTTCCCTAAAATTTTCATAATTATATTTCTAGGTCTAACAAATTAACTAATCACTCTCAGCATTTCTAAAATTTCTGGAAAACCAAAAACCCCTCTCACTCACCAACTAGTGGGCCCCACCACCCAGACCTTCTTCTCCACGGCGTTATTCCAGCACAGCCGTCCCATGGCCACACAGTCACTCATCTCTGCGCATGCACCAGGCTTGCCAACCGGTTTCGGCCGAACCGCCCATGGTCTCGCTTCTTAGCCCATGCCCTGCGCTGCTCCCACACGCCTACGCTTGTCACTCGGAGCCACTGTACCCATGCCATGTTGATGCCATTGCACCGAGTGCACTGCCTCACCATCAACCTCTCCACCCCCCCATCCCTCCTATGCCTATAAAAGGATCGCTCCTGAACCATCTTCGCCCCTGCTGCCAATCCTTCTCCGTCCTCCTCTTCTCCGGAAAATCCAAGCTCAAGCCAAGCTCTTGAACCTGAATGCCATTTTTGGCTCCACCGCATCGCCTCCAAGCTCCCTAGCCGCAACAAGGGGCTTCAACCTCCATCTTCTTGTCCCTCTAGCTCGCCTTGTCGCCCTCCTTCTATCCCTCGTCTTCGTTGTCTCTCTTTGCAGCCGGAGCACCGGGATTGCGGAGCATCTTCATCATGTCTGGCGGCATTCGAAGCTCGGCTGCAACATCCACTCATCGCTCCAGGCGAACTGGTGAGTTCCTCCATTAAAGAACTATGTCACCTTGTGTCCTTACTCCCTAGGATCAATAACCCCAGCTAATTTGGCCCCTAAACCCGAAGAATCACCACACCATGGTCATCTTCCCCGAAACTAGCCAAGGTCTCCACCGACGGCGCCATTCTCTCTAGAGTAAGCTCCTGTCCAATTAGTTTCGCCAGGGGCACCTCCACGCCTCCCCTAACCTTCCCCCATCACTCTCCTTCGCCCTCTCCCTCCCAGTCGCCTCCCCCACGGTGACATGCCCGCGTCGGCCATGGCTCGCATTGCCGGAGCACCTTAGAGCTTCCCCGCCTTCACCGACGACTCCGGAGTGCTCCTAGAACCCTGCCGGTGCTCATGCTCCCACCAATTTGGTCACAACTCCACCCGAGCACCATGGCCATGTTTCACCCCCACGGCCGGTCACCGGTCACTGCCGCGCACCCACTCCGAAGCATCTTTGGCCAAGCCGAGACCACCTATAGGTCCACCTACCTCTAGATGACCCATTTTTTGTGGTCGCCATCACCTCTACGCCGCTTCATGGTCGGTGACCAGCACCGCCCGAGATCCCCCTGGCCTTCCTCTGTTCTGGCCTCCCTATTCCCATGTTTCTATGAGTCCTTCTTGTGGCTAACGGTGCCCCCACTGAAAGCCAGGCTCTTTTCTGCTAATGAACATAGTAGCTGTCATTTCAATCACTCAGCAGAGCTAACAAAGATTGAAATTTGAATATGTAAGAATTTAGTTAGTAGAGATTCAGTCCAAAAAGGGTTCTGTTAAATGTTGTATGAATGGAGAATGTAACCTAAAGATGTTTAGAATTGTCAGTAGGCTAGTGGCATTCTAAAGCAAGTAGTTAGAAAAGGAGCAGGGAGCTAAAAGCTTTGTCAAATACAAAGGCAAGTGAATTAGAAACCATATTGAGTTAAACCAATTTGAAGTCTGAGTTTTGAAGGAAGATCAGTTGGTGGCACTTCAGTTCAGGAAATTTTGCTTTTATAAGTATATGAGCAGAGAAGGTAATCTAGATGCAAACCTGAAATAACAGAAGGTTAATGAGATTGCTAATACAATTAGTTAGAATTGTTACTGGTTCAATTAGCCAATCTAAAAGAAATGCAATTAGTGAGAAGTATAGTTGAACAATACTCCCAATAAGCAATTTCTTCTCAATGTTTAGAGTGTCTGAACATGAACAGTAAGAAAAATTGAGGATAGTTAGAAGTGACAGTAAGCTAAATGACATGGTTAATACAAATGGTTAGAAATCCTGTTAATTCAAATAGCCATCTGGACATTTCTCTTGCAGAGGGCCCAACCTAATCAAGTTATTAGCTCATGATGCTTAGTAGGTTTGGGGTCAACAGACTTGCAGTCTTCCATCTCAAATTATGAAGATAGATGACAGTAGGATCCACCCTTAGATGGCTAAGTTGACAAATGACAGTGTTAATTGCTAGTAGGGCTTATGACCAAATACTGGGTCACTCAAATTGCTTAACAATTGAATAGTTGAACTAGTGAGAAGGATAATTAGCAACACTACAAAACAGTAAAGTCCCTTTGATAAGATGTTAAACAGAGAAGGTGATTAGTTTGAAATGTCAGTGAAACTCACTTGCAAAACCAACAATCCAATCTTAACAAGTATTATGACTGTCATTTAGGTCACCCAAAGGTATTAACAAATATGGAGTTTGATAGTTGAAGGAAGTTAGCTAGTAGCACTTTGGTTTAGAAAAATGTCCTGTTGTAGGATGCAAGAACAGAAAGGAAAACCTGTAGAGAATTTGAGTTGACAGTGAGCTCACGACATTGCTAGTACAAGTGGTTAAGGATTAGGGTGTTTTGATTAACCCTTAAAGACTGATCTAAAAAGAACACCCTAATCTGAAAACAACCCATACAATTGTTTAATAACCAACCCTAATCTGTTAGTAAGCTAAATAGTTAAGAGATTAGTAAATAATATAAGATGATTAACCTAGGCAATTAGAGGTTAACTAAAAACAAACCATCTGCTACTAACAAATAATGTAGCTGTTACTTAGGCCACTCAAGTGAAATAGCAAATGTGAAGTATGAAACTTGGAGGAAGTGTAGTTAACAACAATTCAATTTAGAAAATATTTCCAAGTGAAAGATGTGTGAATAGAGAAAATAAAATGAGAAAACTTGAAATGACAGTGAGCTAATGCCATATCAAATATAAGCAGCTAGAAGCTATTAGTTGGCCATTAGCAATTAATCTAAAAGAGCAAAAACTAATTAGAAGTCAGGATTTAGAGTATATAATTACCAAAATGACAGTAACCACATGCCATGGTTCTTGATAATAGCAAACAATAGCACTAGGTCAATGAGGTAGATAATACCAATTGGTAAAACAATTAAAGATTAAAAATCATCGTATGAACTTAGCATAAAGTCTTAAGATCATTCTCCCAGTTGAAAATCCAAAATAAATTGTTTACAACATAAAATTGGTTAAACTTCACAAATTCATAACTAATTCGTTTTAACTCTAAATAAGATGAATCCAATTGGGTTGTTCTTAAAATTTTATTCTCTTGTAGATTATGTAATCTTTGTCTCCACCACTATTCCAGAAATTTTTACTAAAATATTTAATTTCAGCTGAAACTACAGTAACCTGATTTTCAGGATTTTCTTTCTAATTGATTTTTGAAAGACTATAACTTTCACATAGGAACTCTAGTTGAACTAAAACTTTCACCTAAATTCATCTAAAATAATTCTCTATAATAATATACCAAAAAATTTGGATTTTCTTACTGTTGAATTTATTTCTTCATTTGTGTTTTGATTTCAGTTCTTTCGAATAGACATCGGGATTCGCGAACAACATTATCGACGATCAAGCGACCTCACTCTCTGAACAACATAAGCAAGAGGAAGGCAAGCACCTCCTTTGATCATGTTGATCCTAGTATTTTAATTATTGTACTTTATTTTGTAAATTCTATTATGCATGCGTGTATGTTGTGTATGAAAATGCTATGAATGGGAAATCAGTAGTTGTAATGCTATTCGCTACATATATTTCCTTGTAATATTGATCTCTTACTGTTGTAGCCATTAGAATATGGGTTAAATAATATATAATGTCAGTTGGGGATTTTTGAGTGCGGTTATCGCACAAATGCAACTAGAGCGATAGATTTTCTGAAAAACTGATAAAAGGACAATATGATAATTTACGAAGTTGGGATATTTTGAAAAAGGTCTAGAGGATATACCTCTGCTATTTTGTATGAAAATAAACTGAAACATTTAGTTTTTAGACACGAGCGAGTTATAATGTATTCTGAAAAAGTGAGGATTCTGACTCACTAGTAGCTAGGGTGGAGAATCTCGCCCGTAGTTGATTAAGGACTGAAGCCAGCAAATCCAGGACTAAGACCTATTCGCACAACTGTATGTGCTAGGATGGGGTAGCCTCACTTCGACGAGTTTCTATCAGGGTGAAGTGAGGGACTCACTCAACAGGTTTCTATCCGGGTGAGTGAGGCTCCTTATTCGATGTGTTTCTTTTATTATTATCCGGACGAATGAGGATAATGATTTGTTGGGCTAGTGCAAGGTTAGGGCTAGATAATGTAAAGGCTGCGTCGCAAACTCTAGACTGCTTTCCTTCGGTAGTGAGCAGTGGCATCGACGGATGCCGAACAAACTAGAGATATTCCAAGCAACTGGAATACCGCGTACTATGGGTAAAGTTGTACACCTCTGCAGAGTGAAAGTATATTTAAATAGCCGCGCTCGCGATCATGAGCTTGCTTAGTGTGGCCGGTATGGTGGTAGTTTTGCTTTTCCAAACAAATTGTGTTGTCACAAAATTTGGGTGATGACATGGAGTTTTTATTTGTTGAGTTAACTACCATGTCTATGGCTAGACTGCTATGTCTATAGCAGGACTGCTATTTCTATGGCTGAACATGAATTTGTCAGTGCCATGTCTATGGCTGAACATGAATATATTTTTTCTGGCAACCGATTAGGGTTGCATGTGTTGTTATTATTTGTTCAGTTCTTTACTTACTATCATGTACTTATTTATACTACTCTTTCAAATTCCGTTGCAAATTATTACTTATGGATATTGCAAATAAAAAAGGCTTTGAGCAAAATAACTTGTAGATTAGAGCCTATTTATTTGATAGCCTTGCATCTAATATAATTTTTAGGATACACTACATGTATTACTGAGATGCCAGACGAGACGAGTTCTTTGCTCCCAGCACCGGAGGGTTCGGTGATAGGTCTACCTAGGCCCTGTTCCTTGTCGATTGCCTACGGGATCGGATGGGCATGCTATTGGATTTTTCTACTTCATTAAGTCTTCTGTTGTTATTTGTTTTACTCTGATGACTGCTTTTATTTGGTCGATCGGCCGCGGTTGTAATAATCTTGTAATAGCTTAAGTAGAGTATCCCTTTTTCTTTACTTTTGTATGTGTATGTATGGTTATGAATACCAAATGATGCGAATGCGTGTACTAGCCACTAATCCTGGGACTAGCACAGTATACACATAGGGTCTTCAGGTATTCCACACCCGAGGGTCCGACAACGACGTTCATTATAACATTTAACTAGATCCCTAGTTGTTGTCTGTCTAGAAACGGTAGAAAATTTAGGATTATGCGCAATCCTTATGTAAGTTTCGAAAGCTATAGACTCCCCAAAGCCTAAAGGTAAATCATCGGAAGTAATTAAACGACAAAGAGATTAACGGGCTACCTCAGAATTGTAGTCCCAGCTACGTACCATATCGTCGAGGTTGTACTACAACTGCGTCTGCCTCATCACCAATCCTTGCTTAGCGTTACACTTTGCAGCATGTATAATCAAGTGACCCATTCCACCTAAAGACTTTGTAGACAATTCACGACGACAAATTTTACAAACAACATATTGTACCTGAACTCCTTGTGCGTCTTCCTTTGTTGTCCTATCAAAATTCTTCTAGACTCTCGATGTACTTGTCCTAGAACTCTTTGCTTGATTGCTTGCTTAAGCGAAGATGCTCTTCAGAGAGCCGATGATGGTACTCCTCCTTGCCCTTTCGGTAATAACTCTAGTTGGTTTGAGGCAGTGACATTTTCGAAGGATGCAATATCCTCTGGTGAAAGCCCGTAATCACCAAGAGCAAAGCTATCGTAATTTTCCATAACAAAAACTGCAAAATCGAAACTCACACTATTACTCCTTCATCTTAACATAACAAATAATAGCAATAAAAATATGAAAAATAGTACTGTACCTCTTTTGCTGACTTGCTACTAAAATTTAAATTTTCCAAAATTTGGCCCAATTTTTTTTAAAAATGTGTCAAATTATCTCACAAGGAATCAAAATTTTCACAGCAGAATTCATAAGAGAGATTGGGGAATGGATGGATACTGAATGAGGTGGGTGTATGGTGGCTATTTATAGAAAAAAATTATGATTTTTTTGAATTTATTTGCTATATTTAAAGCCCCCAATAGGAAAAAATGGTCGGGTTTTTTAAAAATCCGACTGTTGTCCGGGCTAATCGGGCCAGATGGGCCGTGTCGACACGGGCCCAACGACCGTAAGCATGCCGACACAGTGGAGGGATTCCAGCTCTTTCTCATGCTGGTTGCATGGGACTATGGGAGACAAAGGTGGGACACTTGGGCTCCATGAAATTGAAGTCCTTGCTATCTTTTTGTGTACGTTGGGCTATCCATTCTTTTTTTTAAGAAATAGGCATGAGAAATGCCTATTATATTAATAAAATGATAGCACAAAAAATAAGAGATCTAAAGGCCTAGTTCTTGACTTAGAGTTTAATTACACAGAAATTATTTGCTCCCGCTAAGGTCCATGCTCTTTCTCCGCCCCTTATCTTTGCAAACATATTCAGAGAAGAGGAAGACCTACTATTGAAATTATGCCATTGCATTCCTTTCAGATCTCCTAGGTGGTTAGGATGACCATCGTGGCCGTCGCCCTCCTTGGAAGGTGTCCCAGATTACAAGTTTTCGTCCACCAGTCCCCATTGCTGTGACTAGAGGACCAATGGGATGGCTTGAGCAGTGCATAGCCCAGCCATTCAATCGTTGAATTCCAAACTCGTCGAGTGTACCTACACTCTGAAAAGAGATTCAAGGCCGCTTTCGCTGATTGTCTGCAAAGTGGGCAGGTGCCCTGGTTCGGCCAACCCCGCACTTGCAGTCTGTCGGAGGTCCGTGGTCGGTTTTGGATGGCTAGCCAAGCGAACAACTTGCATTTTGGCGGTGCCTTTTCTAGATTAGTTTTTTGTACTCAGTTGTCATTGAGCTGAGGAATTGCAACGCATAAGCGGATTTCGCTGTAAAGCCACCCTCTAGGGTGAGCTTCTAGGTGATCTCATTCGTGACAGTTGGGTGCAAGGTGATTTGGTTTAATCTTCCCGAGATGTCTAGGAATTGGTGGGCAAACCGATATGTTATTTCCCTCGGTATGTTGATATCTTTCACCAGCGGTTATCTTGAAGCTCCACACTTATTGTTCTAGTTTTCCTTATGGATAGTCAGGAAATCTTCAGAGCAAAATCTTTGGGTGTTGTACTGTTTAGCCACAGTGAGGTCTAGAACTCGTCTTTTTTTTTTCCGTCGCCTACCTTGTTTGAAGTGGCCACCACGAAGAGGCGCCTGTCAGCATCGTCGCATGATATTTCCATGGCTACCCAAGGTTTGTTTTCAACTTTCTATTCTTGCCATACCACCGAAGCCTAAGGCCCCTTGCGAATTTTGTAAGGTTGAGGACGTTGAGTTCGCCGAGCTTTGTTAATCGGCACACGTTGTCCCAATTGTGAGGACCCCTAAATTTGGATTCGTTTCCAAATTAAAAGATTATACCAGAGGCATAATTTTCAATAGGGAATGAACCCAATTTCAAGTTCCCAGATATGTGTCTCACATTTGTTCCCAAGATCAAAGACTAATGTGCACATACCTTGAACAACATTGCACACAGTCATACACAAGTCATACATTATACAAAAAAATCTTACACGGTTAAGATGAAGTACATAATTCTACGTAAGTGACCGATAGTGTAATATCCCAATTTTCGATAAAAGAGAAACTTGTTCGGGAGAGGAAAATTAAAATAAATTCAGGGATTTCATTGGAAATTGGAAACTTGGGCCTCCGGCCCAAGCTAGGGATGCTTTGTGGCCGGCCATGAAGCAGGCCAGTAAGGCGGGGAGGCACCCCAAAGGCCCATGGCCCAAGCTGCCCCCTTCTCCCCTTAACCCTAGCCCAAACCTCCTCCTCCCTCCCCTTTTCCACCCAAGCCGCCACCCCTCTCCCTCCCATGGCCGCCACCTCCCCTGCCCCCTTCTCACCCTTGGCGCCTCCCTCTCCATCCCTCAAGATCGAGCCTTCCATTGTTGCCATCTCCGGAGGTTTCTCCCGCAGCAGTCGGCCACAAGGAGGAAGACAAGAGAAGGGAGAAGAGGGGGGAAAGGAGAAGAGGGAGAAGAAGGTTCCTCTTCATGGGTTTTGTGCATCGTCTTCCTAGGGTTCTACAAGGGTAACGAAAGTCATTCCTCGCTATGTGATTCAGAATAGATGCGAAATCGATTAAGATTGATTGGATCAAATTGCTACTGCTATTAGTTCGGTTCTGTCCAGATTGTTGCGCGGCCAATTTCAGATTCTTATAGGCCGAATTGGAGATTTCCATCTCCTAGATATATATATTAATTGTTCTTATCTTTCCGTAGCCACCAAGAACACTTAATTCCGACTTACGGTTCAAAAGATATGGTATAATCTTTCCTGCTGTCCTGAATTCCTAACATGAATGAACTATCAAGTTGTCTTTTAAAATATGATTAAGATAATGGCAGATTCAGGGTTTTCACCCAACTAGGTTGTTGTATCATTTTTTTAACCTTTCCGTAATGATAAAGAACACTGAATTTGGAGTTGTAGAACAAAAGATATGATTATTTCTCTCTTGCTATGTAGTTACTCGAGTATGATTCGATGTTCGACTTTCAGAGGATTATTGATGTGGGTTTTTGGCCGAATTGGGAGATCCCACCAACTAGACTTTTGTGTAGGATATTGTTATATTTCCATATGATATGAGAGCACTCCATTTTGAGTCTTAGATCATTAGTTATGACTTATTTTGTATTTGCTGTCCACATTGTAGTCCTATTAGACTGTCGGTTTCTTTGAGTAGATCGACTTTGTGGTCCTTGGGTTAGGATGCTGTGATTAGACGTTTTGAGCGATGTCCTATTCACGTGGTTCCTTATTCAAGTATTTAATTTGTGTAGGAGGGGGAATTTCGAGTGTAGCAGCTTCCGTCTTGCCTCATAACGCTTCACAGAGCGGATGGCAAGTACATTGTAATTCTTAATGTTGGTGAATGCTGAGTGTTGGTATTCATACTGTTGTTTCTATGATCCATGAATAGATTCAATACTTCATGTTCCTTTCATATCTGTTAATCCATGTTTAAAGAGATGATGTCTTTCATTATTCATGATTCATTCCATTCATACATTGGTTCATATTTCTTCCATGGGAGTGGAAAAGAAAGACCCATCAATTCTAGTACGGGCACGTAAGACCCACCATTCCAATGTGGGCAGATTTGGATCCCCGTGATGAAAGCGTTCTTCATACGGGCCTCGATCCGCATTTTGTTAAATCGAGCCTAAGTGAATAATCGACGTGTGTCACTAGCTATACCAAAGATAAGCGAAGTGTAGTCCATTCATTCCATCCATTCATATGTTTCTTCCAGTTCTATGTTCCTATTCGTTGTAGTTCTTATTATTCTTTGTACTTGCTTGAGTCTTGGACTCATTCTTGCTCGTGTTTGTTTATTTTAGGTGATTGCCGATGAGAGCATTCCCGGAGGAGTAGACACACATAATTCATTCACTTCACAATATTCAAGTTCCAATAATATGATTTTATCCCTGTCTTTCTTTCGTTAGATGATGAACTGTAATAAATAGAGTTTGTTGATGGATGTTATCTTTCTCTATGTTAAGGTTGATTATATAATTGCTTGTGATCCATGATTACTCCTTTGATATAATTATCTTAGTGGATTCAGTAGACTTGAACAATTGGAGTTTGTGAACTGTTGATGGATTTTGATTATTCCTGCATTCGTTCTATATTGTTGATCTCTTTATGCTTTTAGTTGAGATATTGTTAAAGATTACCCGTATTGTTGTTATATGTTAGTCCTTTAGGTAACATTTTGGCTTCCGAATAGCCGTGATGTTACGTATAGTCTTAGAAAACAAAAACTTGCAGCGGAAAACAATTATAAACACCAAAAGTTCCAACTAAGTGTGCCCATCATCCAAAGGCAACTGAGTGGAGGAAGAAACAGCATTATTCGTTAGCGTCGCCATAATCGGCGCTAACGGATGGGTCGTAATCATAGTCGTCCTCATCTACAACAAGTGGTTAATCCAACTGAGTACGAGAAGGTACTCGCAAGAAAGTGTTTAATAAAACCTATCAGAAGGATTGGAGATTATACATGTTAAAGGCTGTCCAAATGAGAGGTTGTATTGGCATTAGTTTTGCATAAAACATCAAGTTTTATCCTAACACTTCCTAATTTTTGCAACAGCCATTTTATAATCAATGTTTGGACCAAAAGACAACAAGTAATAATGTGCTAATCATAATGTCAAACATATCAAAGTGGCTGTCCACTTTGATAATCCAAACCGCAAGGATATACATCCATGCCGACAACCAGTATTATCCAAATCAATTTTTATTTTAGAGTCCAACGATGATGTCTATCAAAACCAAGTATTGTCTGTAACTGTGGACATGGCTATTCGAATAGTTTAAAACCCTGCAGGGGTGTACATCTTTACCCACACGACTCAACCAGCCCGTAAGTCTCCGAATAATGACATACTTCCTTTGGTAAGTCGGCAGGGTAGATCGAGATTTGGTACTTTTTAGCAAGAACACTTTATTGAGTTGAAACACCCATGTGTGACGAATCCCACTTAGAACAAGCTACTGTTAGAGTCTGCTAACCAGGGCACGCAAGTTGTGTTGGGAATGCCGACCCAATGAGCTGAAATCTAAACATGTGCTCACTCGTACATATTAAATTGCAATCAGATCCCTATGAACATATGATTAAACACATATGTCCTCACACCACCTGTGTTCCAATTCAATAAAATCCTCCCCCTACTTGACCAAACCGGTCCCAATCCAACATGTGGAAGTACGAGTAGTTCTTGGTATGACAGCCCAAGGTTCGGTCCTTAATGATCCGGACAAGACTACCACAATACCCAATTCTCGTGCACGAAGGCACCCTCACTAGCAACCACTTGTCCAGATCTAAACCAAGTTTTCAAATGACAAATAAACTTAAACTTCAGTTTGAAGAATCTGAATCAAGGAAACAAAAGTAAAATAGATTTAGTGTCTCCCATGATTGACAAGTTAATCTTGCCAATCAAACTACCGATCTACTGACTTGCATATCTAAGCATCCACATAAGGCAATATATATTTCAACACATGATTTCTATCTTAAGTTTAAGTATATGAGATGATCAAGGGTAAGCCACAACGATCAGGATATAATTAACTAGACTCACAAATTATTAATATACCAAAATAGTATGCAAGCAATTATCATTGCAATTCAAAATACTAAAGTACCAAAACTGGGATCAAAATGATGCAGGAGGATGCTTGCCTTCATTATAATCCACATGTTCTGCCTCTGGTTGCTCAGAAATAAATTTACTCGCGTCAGGCAATTCAGAATCTAAAAGAGCGATAACAAATGAACACCGAGAAAAATACCAAATACTAAAATGCTAAAAAAATGCATGATAAAATGACAGTAATAAGCTTCTATTTCTAAGTGAATATAGGTAAAAATTTTGGTTCAGCTTGGAGTTCATTTGAAGTTTCGTGAATTTTATAAGGATAAAGTTCGAATGTGCAATTAATTTAATTGTCGAATTTTTATGTAATAGAGATATGTGTGAGAGTTATTCCATATTAAAGTATAGTAAGAATTATAACTAACAAAATTTATTTCACTTGTTTTGGAGTTATAACTAATTACTTATGAATTTTAGAAGTTTAAACTATTTTCAGTGAAGAAGTAAACCAATTCGGGATTTCAAAACGTAGCAAAATTGTTTATACTGAACCTCATCTAGTCCCAGGCGCTGACATGCGGGTCCACCCGTCAGAGACTAAAACTTAAAATGGTTTCCTACACCTCATTCGTTTCTGAGCAAGGGCCCACGTGTAATAGGCATAATGTTTTAACGAGTTACCAGGTTAAACATTCATTAGCACTAACCGACAGTGATTTAGGGCTAATTAATGAGCTACAGCTCTGGTTAGAATTCCGACAACAGAGCGCTAGCTCCCGTGAGCTTGGCCGACGGCTAGCCGGGGCGGTGGTCCATGACGGTGCGAGCAAAGGACTGAAATGGATTCACAATAGTGTTGCAGACCTAGTGGTGGCCGGAGTTTGGCCGGTGGTGAGCCCTAGCGGCGACACGACAAAGAAATGCAGTGGCGCTAATACGACACAAGCGAGTATGTCAACCCGACAATGATTTAAACAAATTGAAGCATGCTTAAGCATCTATGGGTCACAAGGAAGTTACCTGAGCTAAAAAACGGCCAGAGATCTAAGAAATAGCTCCAGTGACAGTGACCGAAATGATGGCGATGAGAGCTTCACGTGGACGAAGAAGAGAAACTGACATGTGGGCCATGGCTGCCAGTCTCAGCGGCGAAACAAAGCGTTTTGGTCTGAACGATGCGGATGGCCAGATCACAATTCAACGGTCCAGATCGAGTGTGTTGTTCGGACGGTCCGAACGGTCCAATCCATGCGGACGGTCCAATTGAAAATTAACGGTTCAGATCACGTGGGGCGTTCGGATGGTCCGAACGGCGCAATCCATGTGGACGGTTCGATTGAAATCGAATAGTCCAGAGGCGATGCACGTTTTGGTTTAAATCCAAATGAAAGTGGCGCAATCCGATTGAAAATTGACGGTCCAGATCGCATGGAGCGTTCGGATGGTCCGAACGGCCTAATTGATCTGGACTGTCCGTTTCAAATCAGACGGCTCGTGCGTAGCTTGGAGGGTTGGGCTGAACCAAATGAACATGGCTCAGTCGATCGTGCGATCTCCTCGGTCGGTCCGAACAGCACACGGTTGGGTCCAACTAAGCCGCGCGGGTTTGAGTCGCTACAGTGTGCAACGGCTCGGGCTGAGTCTAAATGGTTTGACTGAATTGAATTCAAATTAATCTGGTTTGACTAGGGAATTAAAAATAGCAAATAAATTTATAAATATCTAAAAATTTTCAGCGATGATACTGGGATGATATAGATCCCATATAAATTTTGAAAACTCACTATTCATGATTAAAATACTTAATTTAAAATTTCTAACCTAATAGGTTTAAATAAGAAGCCAAGATTTTTCTTAAGGTCAAACCGATTTCTAAAAATTTGAGGAAAAATATATTAATTCATGATAATTAATCTAGTATTTGATTAAATTATTTCCTAGGGTTTTTATGAGCATTAGCTTTAGTTTTTGTTTGGAGTTTCTTTTCAAGTTTTAATTTGACTTGAATTTGAATTTTTCAAATGCAACCCATTGTGCAAATGACGTAAAATGCCATCTATGCTCATGAAATGCATATAAATACTTTTTATTTAAAATGAGGCTGTTAAAAACCTCCTCGCTAAGAGAATCTCGTCCCAAGATTCCGACATATCAGAAGTTGGAAAGAGATGCTTCTAAACAGTTCTATTATAGAAAAACAACATCTGTTGTCTTGATTTCCTTCAAAGATAGAAAAGAAAGATTCTAAGGAACAACATGGTGTTGTCATTACATTTCCTTTACATTGGTTTGTTTAACCTTTCTTTTCTTGGTTCGAAGGTACTTCAATCATATGGAAGTGGTAGGGATGCTCAAGCCTCATTTGGTCTTCACGCTCCCAAGTGGCTTCCTCTTTTGTGTGGTTACTCCACTAGATTTTCAAGAACTTGAGAGTGTAGTTCCTTGTCTTGCGTTCCATTTCATCAAGAATACACACCGGGTGCTCTTGATAGGAAAGATCAGGTTGGAGATCAAGGTTCTCGTATGCAGTCGCTTCGGTAGGAACACGAAGACATTTCTTCAGTTGTGAAACATGAAAAGTATCATGTACCACTGAAAGAAAGACGGGCAACTCCAATTGATACGCCACAGCTCCTCGTTTTGCATGGATTCAGAAAGGTCCGATATAACAAGGTACTAATTTTCCCTTCACCTGAAATCGATGAGTGCCCTTCATTGCTGAGACTTTAAGGTAAACATAATTGTCTCCTCAAAGCTCAACTCACGACAATGATGGTCGACATAGCTCTTTTGACGAGACTACGCTGCTCGCAATTGGTCTCGGATCAACCGAACGTGCTCTTCGGCTTCCACCACCATGTCTAGACCACAAAATGGTCTTTCTCCAGACTCAGACCAGTTCAAAGGTGTCCTACAAGCTCTTCCATACAATGCTTCAAAAGGTGACATTTAAATGCTTGATTGGTAGCTATTGTTGTAGGAAAATTCTACATATGGCAAGCACTTCTCCCAGTTCTTGCTAAAGGACAGCACACAAGCTCTGAGAAGATCTTCCATTATTTGGTTCACCCTTTCGGTTTGACCTTTGGTTTGTGGATGATAAGTAGTGCTAAAAGAGAGTTCGGTCACCATTGCTTGGTGTAAGCAATTCCAGAAGTATGATGTGAACTGAAGGCCACGATCAGAGACAATGACCTTCGGTACACCGTGGAGACAAACAATTCGGGAAATATATAGCTCTACTAACTTACTGCCAGTGAAGGTGGTTTTGACAGGAATAAAATGAGCAACATTTGTCAATCGATCCACGATGACCCATATGGAATCTGATCCATTTTGAGTCTTTGGAAGACCGGTAACAAAATCCATACCAACTTCTTCCCATTTCCATTTAGGTATAGGCAGTGGTTGGAGTGTTCCTGCTGGCTTCAAGTATTCGGCTTTGACTCTCTGGCAAACACACTCAGCAACATACTGTGCGATTTGCCGCTTCATTCGGCTCCACCAGAGTCTTTTATTTAGATCCTGATATATCTTGGTACTCCCAGAATGTATGGAGAATGGAGAATTGTGAGCTTCTTCGAGAATTAATTCCTTCAACTTGTGATTAAATGGCACTACTAAACGGTTTCCGAACCATAATACACCTTGCGCATCTTCAACAAAACCTTTGGCCTTGCCTTGTTTCATATCCTCTCGGATTCGGGCCACATCGAAATCATTTTTCTGGCCCTCCTTGATCTGGTCTTCAAGTGTGGATTTCACCTCCAAGGTAGCGAGAAATCCTTCTTCAACCATCTCAAGATTCAGTCGCTGAAACTCATCACACAAGCCTTTCATAGAGGGTGTTACCGACAAGCAGACTTTCTTCTCAATGCATCGGCCACTACATTGGCTTTGCCTGGATGATAATGAACCCCCATATCGTAGTCCTTGATCAGTTCAAGCCATCTTCTTTGTCTCAAGTTCAGATCAGCTTGAGTAAAAATGTATTTCAGGCTCTTATGATCAGTATAGATCTCGCAACGATTACCGATGAGGTAATGTCGCCAAATCTTCGGAGCGTAGACTACGACTGCCAATTCCAAGTCATGTGTAGGATAATTCACATCATGAGGCCTCAACTGTCTTGATGCATATGCCACAACTCGACCTTCTTGCATGAGAACACAACCAAGCCCATGGCGAGATGCATTGCAATAAATGTCGAAGCTCTTGTGAATATCAGGCAGAGTGAGCACTGGAGCTTTGGTCAGGAGTTCTTTCAATATCTAAAAACTTTCTTCACACTCAGCTGACCATGCGAACTTCTTCTCCTTCTTCAAAAGCTGAGTCATTGGTTTTGCTATCTTGGAGAAGTTTTCAATTAACTGACAGAAATACCCCGCAAGTCCAAGAAAACCTCGGATGTCAGTGACGTTCTTGGGATGACTCTAGTTTAGTACATCATGTACCTTACTTAGATCAACAGTGATACCACCTTCGGATAACACATGTCCCAAAAAGCTGACTTTCTTGAGCTAGAACCCACACATCTTTGAATTTTGCATACAGTTGATGCTTGACAATATGTGAATATGTGACTAACATGTTTATTGGGTATTTACAAGGTTAAGTCCCAATGGTGAATATGACAACTTGGAGATGCATGCTAAAAGACAACATGAAGATCAATATGGTTCAAAGACAAAGTACAAGTAGTCTAGGATCCTTTTTATGTTTTACTAGTCTTAGGAGAAAAGGATGGAAGATCGGATTTTAGGTTAAATGTCGTACTATTAAGAGGGATCATGACTAGTAGCTTGAAAGCATGTTCTTGTGCCATTTGGATCAATTTAGGATCATGCATGCACTTAGAATTTGTTTTGGAAAGCCAACTATGCTTTGTTAGGATAATCGGTAATACCGACGTTGTGTTGGCGGTACTACCGCTCAGCAGTATGACCGGGAGTGTGGTGCGGTACTACCGCAACCTGGTTGTTCCGAAAAATAGTTGGCGGTACGTTTATTCCAGAGTGGCACCATTTTAGTTTGGTGACTCACCCTACGAGCGGTAGTTAGGAGTTTCTTGGCGATACTATCGCTAAGTAGTATGACCACACTTCTTCAACGGAACTACCACACCCCGGTTTTACTGAAAGAGCAGCGATACGTATTTTCCAGTGAGTACCCTTTTGGGATTCTCATGAAGCGGTAGTACTTCTCATATTTTTCGGTAGTACTGGCCAGCGGAACTATCGCATGAGGCATGGTGGTAGTACCGCGCTGAATTTTCCAACGGCTATGTTAGAGCAGTTAATGCGTCTGTTATAGCCGTTACTATGCAGTTGGTGAGGTGCGGTAGTACCAGCTATTACATGGCGTTACTACAGCATGTGCTAAAAAAGTTGGGGATTTGTTCCCAACGGTCGTATTTGTGTGTGTGGGGGGGTATAAATACCCCTCCACCTACTCAAGGATAGAATGCTAGACTTCATTTAACATCCTTTGAGCCTTGAGCATACTCTCTACACCTCCAATACATTTGTGCATTCATTGTGAGGTAGTTGGGCCAAAATTCAAGTGCATTCATTCTAGATTGATCCATTGCACTTATTTGCCATCAAGCGAAGATCGTGGTTCATTCTCTTGGTGTTTGCCAAATACCTAGATGGCTTGGCGGAGGTAGCACGGTGATCTCTTCAAGAAGAGTGTGAAGAGGCCCGGTGCCAATTGTGAGTGGTTCGGTGTTTACCATCTCCGGAGCGGAGGAAGAACAATCACTAGTGATCGAGGGAAAGCTTAATTCGTTTAGCCGGTTTGATTAGTTCAAACTTCCTCAACGTGGACTAGTGAAGACCGGCAAATCTTCGATACCACGGAAAAAACTCCATTGTCTCAATTGTGGTTATTTCTTGTCTTTACTATTTTCGCATTTACAATTCTAGCAATTATCTTGAGTAGAATTGCTTAGCTAGAATTGTATCTAGTTTAGACTTAGTTGGTAATTGACTTAATTTGTTAATTAGTCGAAAAAGTTTTAAAACCTCCTATTCACCCCCCTCTAGTCGGTTATCCTTGATCTTACAAGTGGTATCAGGGCATGGTCTCATTAATTTAGAGTTAACCGTTTAAGAGAGAAAAGGATGGCTAGTGATGGAATTGCTATAGGAAAGGCTCCTTTGTTTGATGGCTCTAATTATGCATATTGAAAAATTAGAATGTCCATTTATTTAAAGGCCATGAGTCCAAGCATATGGAAAATCGTAAATGAGGGTTATGTTATGCCTCTTAATCCACTACTTCCTACGGAAATAGAGGGGCGTAATGCTCATTTAGATGCTCAAGCTATGAATGCTCTTTTTGGTGCTTTAAACGGCGATGAGTTCAATAGAGTGAGCAATTTGGAAATCGCTCACGATATTTGGACCACCCTCTCAGAAATCCATGAGGGAACATCCACGGTCAAGGAAGCCAAATTGCATAGGCTTCGGATCAAATATGAGACATTCATGATGTTGCCTCATGAAAACATCACCGAGATGTATTCAAAACTCAACAGCATTGTAAATGAACTTAAAGGTCTTGGTACTAATCTTTTTGATGTTGATGTTGTGCGCAAGATGCTTAGGGCTCTACCATACAAGTATGAGACGTTGGTGACGCTTATTTCTCAACTCTCCCGAGTTGCCAAGAATGACGCCAACGGGACTCTTAGGCAACCTCATAACAAATGAGTTGTACAACAAAGACAAGGAAGAGCTCTTGTAGTCATCCTCCTCAAAGAAGAAGATTACCACTTTCAAGGCTAAAGCGAAATCGAGTGATGATGAAGATGAAGGAGAAGACTCCGAAGAAGAGTTTGCTTTCCTTGTGAGGAGAATGAAGAAATTCATGAGAAGACGCCCACATCGAAGCTTCTACTTTGATAAGAGCAAGAAAGGGCAATCCTCAAATGACAACAAGCGTTATAGCAACATCCGATGCTATAATTGCGAAGAGAAGGGGCATATTGCCTCTCATTGTCCCTTAAAGAAGGATGACAAGGGTAAGTCATTCAAGAAGAAGGAGTTCGATGGCAAGAAAAAGCTTTTCAAGAAGCTTCACAAGGATGGCAAGAATAAAGCTCATATTGGAGAATGGGACTCCGACTCCGATAAAGATGAGTCCCCCTAGAAAAAGGGACTTGTCGGCATCGCCATCAAGGAGGCTCCATCACTATTCTCCACTCCTACTTGCCTTATGGCAAAAGAAGATAAGGTAAAATCCATTAATAATAGTGAACCATCGTATGATGAATTAATGGATATGCTTGAAGACTTGAATGAATATCATGGAAAAGAAATGTCAAAATATAAAGTCTTAAAGAGAGAACATATCTCTCTAAAAGATTCTTATGAGGAACTAAAGGAAGCTCATGACTTGCTTATCCAAGAAAATTCAAGTAAGTCTTGCACTAGTGTAGGAATTACATGTGATATTCTTGATGAAATGTCTAATGTAGAAATTGTAAGAACTAGTGCATCTACTTTATGTAATGATCTACTTGCCATGCCATGTTGCTCTACTATTAACTATAATCATGATAATGTTGAGTCTCATGACGCAAAGCTTGTTGTTGAAAACAATAAGCTAAAGGAGCAAGCGACCAAGCTAAGCAAAACCTTAGAACGGTGCTTCAAAGATAAGGCTACCCTTGACAAGCTTTTAAGTAAGCAAACGTGCTCATTCAACAAGGAAGGACTTAGGTATGTGCCCAAGAGGTTAAGAAACTGGTAAACAAGCCCACAAGGTTTGTTAAGAAAAATGGTAAATGTTACTATAAGTGCCGGGAAATAGGATATTTGCAACAAACTTATCCTATTGGTAAAACTCAATCCTTAGGTTTATATGATTCATGTTGTATGCTTAGAAAAACTAAGGATGGTAAAGTAGTTGCAAGATTTGTTGGCACTTCAATTTTAGACGCTAAAAAGAATGCTATTTGGGTGCCTAAATCCTTAGTCACTAACATCCAAGGACCCAAACAAATTTGGGTACCTAAAAGAACTTGATTCTTATTTCGTAGGTGAACTACAAAACTGGTGGAAAACATTGGGTGCTTGATAGTGGATGCACTCAATACATGACCGGTGATAGAAAAATGTTCACTACATTCGAGAATGGAAAAGGAGTTGACAAGATCACATTTGGCGATAATAGCAAAGGAAAGGTATTAGGATTGGGTAAAATCGTTATCTCAAATGACCTTTCCATTTCGAATGTATCTTTAGTTGAATCACTAAATTTCAAATTGCTATCCGTTGCTCAAATATGTGATCTTGGCTTGATTAGCTCATTCTCTAATGAAGGTGTTACAATTTCAAATGAAAAAGATAATTCTTTAGTTTTCAAGGGATTTAGATTTGAAAATCTTTACTTGGTTGATTTTACTGCAAATAAATCATGCTTGAAAACTTGTTTAATTGCAAAAACCTCTTTGGGTTGGCTTTGGCATAGAAGGCTAGCTCATGTTGGAATAGTACAACTTAAAAAGTTTTTCAAACATGATTTAGTTGTTGGCTTGAAAGATGTGAAGTTTGAGAAAAATAGACTTTGTAGTGCTTGTCGAGCTGGTAAATAAGTCGCTAATTCTCATCCTTCTAAGAGTATCATGTCAACTTCTAGACCATTGGAACTCTGACATATGGATTTGTTCGGGCCAACAACCTATAAGAGTATCGGGGGTAATAGCTATTGTTTAGTCATTATGGATGATTAGTCTAGATATACATGGGTATTCTTCCTAGATGACAAAGTCGAAACCTCCGGCGTTTTTAAAAGTTTTGCAAAAAGGGCTCAAAATGAATTTGATTTCAAAATTAAGAAAATCCGTAGTGATAATGATTCGAGTTCAAAAATACTAAAGTTGAAGACATTTGTGATGAACTTGGAGTAAAGCACGAACTTTCCACAACCAACACTCCGGAGCAAAATGGAGTTGTAGAAAGGAAAAATCGTACATTAATTGAAATGGCTAAGACAATGCTTGATGAAAATAATACTTCTGATAGTTTTTGGGCGGAAGCAATTAACACCGCTTGTCATGCCATAAATCGTCTTTATTTGCATCATTTTTTGAAAAAGACTTCTTATGAGCTTTTTGTTGGAAGAAAACCGAACATCTCTTACTTTCGTGTATTTGGTTGCAAATGTTATATTTTGAAAAAGGGTGTTCGTCATTCAAAATTTGTAAGTCGTTGCGAGATTGGTTTTTTGCTTGGTTATTCATCAAATAGCAAAGCTTATCGTGTCTTTAACAAAAACTCCGGTTTAGTTGAAGAAAGACATGATGTACATTTTCATGAGACTAATGGCTCTCAAGAAGAGCATGAGAATTTAAATGATGTAGAGATGAGAACCAACTGCCTTAGAGTTGAAAACAACTTGTTTGCCGTTTTCATTTGTAACATAAATGGATAGCCAATCCATTCCCAAGATGACATCTAACCCTTCTGAATCTATCACTATCAGATTTGCCGAAAATCTACCCCCTGAATCTCTACTTTTATGTCCCAGCAGATTTGATTGGTTCGGAAAACCGACCCGGGTGACTGAATAATGTAAGGTGGCCGAAGTGTACGCATATCTAACTGATGTTGAACAGCAAACTATCTTTTTACAAAAGAATGGGATGCTCTAGAATCAAATAAAATAGTGGCTGGGCTGAAGTTGACAAGAAGCATACCGAGGACGACGTCAGGTGCGTCGATCGCCTCTTCTGCAGTGATCTGGTTCACTCGACCTCGTGCTTGAGCTGGATCAGTCTTGACAGGCGGCTGTGGAGATGGTGCTGGACGTACAAGTGCGGGAGATGGCCGAACAGGAGGCAAACCACGTGCCTTTGCCAAGCACTGGTTAGCAAAATGCCCGAGACGTCCGCAGTGGTAGCACATCACTCCTGGCTTGACATTGTTGACAATAGGGGGCTGATTCCCACTGAATCTAGGATGCCCGTTAGGTGGAGGAGGACGAGGTGCAAACACTGGTGGCCTTGGTGTAGTTGGAGCTTGAGCTCGAGCAGGTTGAAACTGCCACATGCACGGTCTTGGCAAACCGCCACTAGTTGAAATCTGCATAGCCCTCTTCCGCTTGCACGCCTCTTCCAATGCCTTGCTCTTGCCTTCAACTATGATAGCCTTGTTGACAAGATGCTGAAAGTTGCAAAAATCATGAACTGCCAATGCTAGTTGCAGTTCCTCCGTCAGACCATTCATGAATCGACTGCGGTGACGAAGGTCAGTAGCAACATCATCAGGAACGTAACGGGCAAGGAAATTGAACTCATGAAGGTACTCCATTACACTCTTTCACCCTTGCTTAAGAGCAAGAAACTATTGCTGCTTGATCTTGCTGCTTGATCATCAGGAGTCCCTTCGGAATATGTGCCTCACGGAAAGCTTCCTTGAACTCACCCCAAGTCGGGACGTGTCCGGCAGGCTGAAAAGCATAGAAGTTGTCCCACCAAGCACTTGCTACTCCATCAAGCTGATAACTGGCAAAAAGAACTTTCTCTACCTCAGAACATTGTGCAATCAGCATTTTCTTCTCTATAGACCTTAGCCAGTCTTCTGCTTCCATAGGATTTTCGGAGGTGGAGAACACCGGTGGGTTGGTTCACTGAAAATCAGCGAGTCCTCTATGTGAGCGATGACTTCCTGCTCCGCTAGATGATCCGGGAGCTGTGGAAGTATTACACACAATCTGCTCCAAGATGCGCATTTGATCCATACGATTGCGCTCTATCTGCGCAAGAACCTCAGTCATGGTGGGCGGCGGAGGAAGCTCTTCCCCTTACCGACCATCACGTTGATCATGGCGGCTAGAAGGCTCCGCGCCCCCTCGTGCAGAAGATCAATGATGGGTTAAGCGATCCCGGGTGGTGATCCTCTCGCCGAAAGCGAGAACGGGTGGTAGCTCCTGTGATACTGTTGCCATACAATTGTTAGCAATTGGAGAAAGATACACCTGAACGAGTGTGAATTAAAATTCTGGACAGCAAGCTTAATGTACTAAGTTTGGTATGCATAATGATATGAATTGCACCAAGAATTAACACCAAAAGAATACAAGATCCATTAAAACAAATAGCAAAGTTTCGGCACGGTTACATCCATATATGTCTGTAGACGACATGGCCACCGCCTAAAACAAAAGTCTTACAACACAACATACATAATTATACAAGTGCTATCCTATTACATTTATTTAGGGACAACTACTAGTTGGTTACAACTCTTAGCAATCAGTGTTCATTATCCATGTCCTAGACAAAGTGATCCCAGTTAAAGTTCACTAGGAACTCATCTAACAGATGAGCTCCAGGCAATCCCGTGTCTGTTGGGTCTAATGGATTGATAAGGCACCTCGGAGATCCTAACAAGGGAACGTGACCTCCAGGGGGTGCCAGCCGCTGTGCGCAAGAAAAACTTGCCGACATCTGGGCTTGGCGACACTGTCCATAAATGGGTACGAGCCCCACCACTTCCGGAAGTCGATAATCTGGTGGTGCAGCAGCAACTGGGGAGGTCTCATTGTCACCATAAAGCATGTTACTAGGAATGCGACTCATGCTGACTCTGATCTTGAGGTACTCCTGGGCTTCCCTAAGACGGTGTCGGGTTTCCCACAATTCGTACACGTTGCAGCGATGGATTTGGTCCATGATATGAACCAACCTCATTAACTGGCGTACTTGTGGGTCTTCTCCAAACTAGATCTCATCGAACGTGTTCACTTCTGCTCCAGGACCTCATTTCGGGAAGTGGTCATAGGGTGGCTTAGACAACTCCGTCAGATCATGACGAAGATGGCTCAAAGCCCCACTGGCCGCTTCCTGAATGGCCATGGCTTCAAAAGTGGCATGAACTTGGATATAGTATGGAGTGCTTCCTAGCTCCTATCTTGCAATAATGTTGACCATAGCTCCATACTCTTCCATCCCAGGTCCTCGATCTTGACAGTAGATGGCATACTCCGGATGGTAGGTGGAGCCACAATGATCAGGATATAACTAACTAGACTCACAAATTATTGATATACCAAAATAGCATGCAAGCAATTATCATTGCACTTCAAAATAATAAAGTACCAAAATTGGGATCAAAATGATGCAAGAGGATGCTTGCCATGATTATAATCCACTTGTTCAGCCTTTGGATGCTCAGAAATAAATTCACTCGCGTCGGGCAATTCAGAATCTAAAAGAGCGATAACAAATGAACACCGAGAAAAATACCAAATACTAAAATGCTGAAAAATGCATGATAAAATGCATGATAAAATGAAATTAATAAGGTTCTGTTTCTAAGTGAAGTTGGGTGAAAATTTTGGTTCAGTTGTAGTTCATTTGAAGTTTTTGTGAATTTTATAAGGTTAAAGTTCTTAATGTGCAATTAATTTAATTATCAAATTTTGTATGTAACAGAGATATGTGTGAGAGTTATTCCAAATTAAAGTATAGTAAGAATTATAAATAACAAAATTTATTTCACTTGTTTTGGAGTTATAACTAATTACTTATGAATTTTAGAAGTTTAAACTATTTTCAGTGAAGAAGTAAACCAATTCGGGATTTCAAAACATAGCAAAATTGTTTATACTGAACCTCATCTAGTCCCAGGCGCTGACATGCGGGTCCACCCATCAGAGACTAAAGCTTAAAACGGTTTCCTTCAGCTCATTCGTTTCTGAGCAAGGGCCCACGTTTAATAGGCATAACGTTTTAAAAATTTACCAGATTAAACATTCATTAGCACTAACCGACAGTGATTTAGGGCTAATTAATGAGCTACAGCTCTGGTCGGAATTCTGACAACAGAGCGCTAGCTCCCTTGAGCTTGATCGACGGCTAGCCGGCGCGGTGGTCCATGGCGGTGCGAGCTAAGGACTGAAATGGATTCACAATAGTGTTGCAGACCTAGTGGTGACCGGAGTTTGGCTGGCAGTGAGCCCTAGTGGCAGTGTGACAAAGAAATGCGGTGGTGCTAATATGACACAAGCGGGTATGTCAACCCGACAACGATTTAAACGAATTGAAGCATGCTTAAGCATCTATGGGTCACAAGGAAGCTACCTGAGCTAAGAAAATGGCTCTAGCGACGATGACTGAAATAATGGCAATGAGAGCTTCACGTGGGCAAGATGACCTAGACAAAATCAATCGGAATGAATGGTTGGAATGGCTTAATTATAGCTCACTTAAGCTCTGAAAAGAAGAGATTGAGCAATGGCTTACTAGACTGGAAAGGAGAACGAAAGAACCGAAGTTGGCTGGAAATGAAGAAATTCCAAGATCCTGATAACCCTATGAATCGAAAGACAAATTGATTTAGGGGTTTTGCTCCGTATATCTTAGGACAAGATATGACGCGCAAGAAATATGAATGAGCTCACTGGAGCGTAGAAATCCCTGACAGCGGCGTTCCGGGTGCCCTCTGGACAATTCAAAAGACACGCTTGTGTTCCCGGGCTACAAGCAATACTAGGATCTCAAGTTAGCACAAGGATTAAGTTATGGTGATAGGAGAACAAGGGTGCAAGAATGATAAGAAATGCCTGAGCGAAGAGGAAGAAACAATGGCCGCCCTGATTCGACCGGCAGAATGGTGTGGAGGTTTTGATGGTCTTCCTCGACTACTGCTAACACAAAGATGGATTTGTGGCACCACTAGGTTAATGGCAAATGTACGTGGCGATTGCATGCACCGAAATGCACGGGCGTGACGCGACCTCATGCGCGATACACTTAGAGCTTGAGCTGGCGCGGAGAAGACGAAGAAGAGAGACTGACATGTGGGCCATGGCTGTCAGTCTCAGCGGCGAAACAAAGCGTTTTGGTCCAAACGTTGCAGATGGTCAGATCGCAATTCAACGGTCCTGATCGAGTGGGCTGTTTGGACGGTCCGAACGGCTCAAACGATGTGAACCGTGTGATCATCATCGGACGGTCTAGATGCGTGGCGAGTTCGGACAGTCTGAATGGCCTAACTCATATGGACGGTTTGATTAAGATATAACGGTCCCGAGGCGAAGCGCGCTTAGTTTTCAAACAAATGAAAACAACGCTGTCCGATCCAAAATGGACGGTCCAGATTGCTGGGTCGTTTGAACGGTCCGAATGGCTCAATCCAAGCGGACGGTCCGATTAAAAATTAACGGTTCAGATCGTGTGGGGCGTTCGGATGGTCTGAACAGCCCAATCCATGCAGACAGTTTGATTGAAATCGAACGGTCCAGAGGCGATGCGCGTTTTGGTTTTAGTTCGAATGAAAGTGTTGCGGTTCGACAGCGAGGACATTCTACATCTGCTCGTTGCCTGGGCCCGCACAGTCGACGCTGTGGACATAGAGGCGGCGACCAGGACGGTGGAGGTTGTCGCGGTCGAGGTGGCCACCATCGTGACGGCCGCAAAGCTACGGGGCAGCAAGGAGGAGTAGAACGAGGACGAAAGGAAGAAGAAGGTCTGCGTTGGGCTAGCGACGTCGCTAGCCACCATGGTAGAGGCCAGTGGTATGGCCTAAATTGTCGAATTTCACTAGCCACAATACACATCAGGCAGCGCCATCAAATGTGATTTCTAATCAGATCAGGATGTCGCAATGCCTCCTCACGACGCCCTGCCGTCCAGTCTTGACACCGACGGTCCTGAGCTTCTGCATCTCCTTGGCGAAGTCCTCGAAGAAGGTCGTCCGGTTGTCGGCGTACCGTTGGATGAACACCGTGGGCTCAGACTCCCATAGTGCGGCGCCGAGGCGAAGGCCCGAGCCCGGGGGTGTTCTTGAAGTAGAGCTCGTCAAAATCCCGGGGCGTCATGATGTCGTTGAAGATGGAGATGGTGGGGTCCTTCTTGTAGTTGGCACAGGAGCTATACAGTGCCTGCGCGAATGCTGGGTTCAGGAACGGGTCGTAGCCGTCGGCGCTCCTAACATTGTACAGCTAGCGCGATCTCAGAGCAGTGGGAGATGCCGACAGTGTGGGCGCTGGTGAGCACGACCATCTCCTGCGGCGTCAACCCCTTGTGCGCAAAGAGGACCGTAATGACGCGCGCAGACATGTTGGTGCGGGAGAGGTTCCTCTTGACGTCGCGCGCGTCGGAGTGGTGCGTGTCGCGACGGCTGAGCGCGACGGGGAAGTGTGGCCTACCGAGGATCCCCACGAGGTCGTGCGCGCGATCGCGAGATGTCGGCAGAGGAGACCGTGGCGAGGGCAAGCGCTCGAAGCGCCACCTTGGCACGAGTGGCGTCAAGGCGCCCCCTGTGAGTGAGAGGTTGATTCACGGCGCGCCCGGACCTGTTGGAGGAGAGCGAGAGACGAGGATAGAGGTGTCGCAACGAGAGATGAAGCAGTCATGGAAGAAGAGGCGCAGTGTGCCCGCCACCGTGGACGGGTTGACGCGCTGCTTGGCGGCAACGACGTCGGCGACGATCTCATTGGACGCGCACCGACAACCGCGACGGTAGTACGACGTGGATAGCCTGCCGCCATCGCTTGTGGCCAAGTGACGAGGAGGGCGAGGGAAAGGAGGAGGCAGCGGAGAAGCGCGCCCATGGGAGGAAACTTTAGAGAGAGAGTGAGGATGACTGGAAAAGGTGTTCTTGGCTCGATTTGGGAAGAGAGGGGAGAGAGGAGGGGAAAGGTGGTGGAGGGAGAGGTGTAGTGAGGTGAGGTGGGAGTCCACGTTACGGTCGACCATCCACGTCAGCGGTCAAGACCCGTCTAGGCTCTTTTATGCCTCCGATAACCCACTTAAATAGGTTTAGGTATCGAATTGGACAATTTCATAGATTAAAGATCCAAGTGAATCTCTCTGACAAGTTTAGAGGCCTACCGTAGAAGCTCTTTATCTCTATATACAATAATAAAATATCCAGTTAAATTAGCACCACATACTCGCCGAACAGGCAACAGAAACAGCTGTCGGGTGAAAAGGCTGGAGGAAATAAAGGCCAGGAGAGATGGGAAACAGCACAAAAGTTAGCTGACTTGTGGATGTCGCTTCCAAGTGAATAGCAAGCATTAAATTCAACTGCAAGCATATGTTCGATTGCTTTTAAAATTTGGAGTCATCTTAATCTATGAATATATGCACGGTTATGTGATCTCCCAACTAACTTACTAAGCTAGTCCCACCGTGCAAATATAGATACAATGAATCAGGCTGGTCAGATGAATTGAAATGAAGCTTACCTGCTGCCTGCATGTTCTGGTGTAGTACGAGGAATCTGACGGAATTGAAATGAAGCTTATCTGGTGGCCTGCATCTACAGGTCGGTGAACTTTTGTGCTGTTTCTGAACCCATCTCTCCCAATTAAGCTAGTTCTGTCGAAGATTTACAGTCGGTTTTGGATGGCCAGCGAAACGGACAACTTTTATTTTTGGGCTGTGATGTTTTCCAGATTAGTTTTTTATATTCGGCTGTTGTTGAGCCGAGAAATTGCAGTGATAAGCGGAGTTCATTGAATAATCGCTATCTAGGGTGAGCTTCCAGATGATCTTATATGTGATAGTTGGGTTCAATATGATTTGGTTTAATCTTTCCTAGAGGTCTAGAAATTGGTGGACAAGACGATATGTTATTTCCTCTGGCATAATATCCTGTACCCAGCGGTTATCCTGAAGCGCCTCACTTATTGTTCTATTTTTTCTTGTGGATGGTGGGAAAATTTTGGGAGCATAATCTTTAGGTGTTGTACCGTCTAGCCACGGTGAGGTCTAGAACTTGCTTTTTTTTTTCTCGTTGCCTACCGTGATTGAAGTGGCCGCTGCGAAGAGACACCTGTCACTATTGTCGCCCGGTATTTTCATGCTTACCCAAGGTTTATTTTCAGCTTTCCATTCTAGCCATAGACACCGAAGCTCGAGGGCCCTTGCGAAATTTGTCAGGTTAAGGACGCCGAGGTTTGTTGGTCCGCACATCTTGTCCTAATTAACTTTGCACTTTTCTTTTGTTATCGCTTCTGTGTTAGACCAGAGAAACTGCTGTCTAATACGGTTCAGAGTTACGAAGGATGGATTTTGGTATTTTAAAGACCGTGTGATAATAGATCGAAATCAAGATAAGCACCGATTGCATGGGGTGATACGACCGACTAATGTTAGGAGTATGATTTGACAACCCGTCAGCCTACTTTCGGCTTGATCGCCGAAAATAAACCCTCCTCGGTGTTTTGTGAGTTAGCAGTAGCCTCGGGTATTTGAATGAAATTGGAGAACTCTTGTAGGGGCACGTCAAGGCTGATGTGATAGTAACTTATAGACACCGCTATCCTTCTGTAAACGTTGATGTGATCGCGATGTGATGTAACTAACAGGCACCGCCATGCTGTCCTATCCGTTTGTGTGCAGCGAAACAAGGACTAATGCAGCAGTCCACACGCATTCGAGCTGCAAGGTGATGCACGGTGATGTGATCTTAGTCTATGAATATAGGCACGGTGATGTGATCTCCCACCAAACTTACTAAACTAGCCCCACTCAGGCTGGTCAGATGAATTGAAATGAAGCTTACCTCCTGAATAGAAAAGAATCCAACTGAACCCTTTAACAAGTTTAGAGGCCTATAATAATAGCTTCGCATCTCTATGTATAATAATAAAATATTCAGTTAAATTAGCATCACATATTCGCCGAACAGAAACAGCTGTGAGGTGAAAAGGCTGGAGGAAATAAAGGCCAGGGAAGATGGGCTCAGAAACAGCACAAAAGTTAGATGACTTGTGGATGTCGCTTCCAAGTGAAAAGCACGGTGATGTGATCTCTTATTAATTTCAACTGCATGCACATGTTCTTCTTATTTGACCCATTGCTTTTAAAATTTGGAGTCATCTTAATCTATGAATATATGCACGGTGATGTGATCTCCCAACTAACTTACTAAGCTAGCCCCACCGTGCAAATATATATACAATGAATCAGGCTGGTCAAATGAATTGAAATGAAGCTTACCTGCTGCCTGCTTGTTCTGGTGTAGTACGAGAAATCTGACGTAATTGAAATGAAGCTTATCTGGTGACACTGTATCTACAAGTCGGCCAACTTTTGTGCTGTTTCTGAACCCATCTCTTTCAATTAAACTAGTCCCACCGTACAATCTGTCGAAGGTTTACTGTAACAGCATCAGTTTTAATGAACAACAATAACGTGCTTTTCATAGTATTTTTAGTCATTTTAAAACATGAACATTATGCTACAAATTAAAAAAACTTTCATTTTGAATCAAATCTAAAGCTTGTTTTGAAGCTTCAAAAGAAAATACAAGTCAATGTTTTTATTAAGATCGAGAAGTGTTTTTATCAAATACTAGAAATTATCTTGAATAAAAATATATATTTTTCAAATTTTTAGAGATTATTTTGACCTTAAGAAAAATCTTTGTTCTCTATTTAAACCTCTTCGATCAAAGTATTTAAGTAAGTATTTTAAAACATGAACAGTAGTTTCAAAAGTTATTTGGGATCTATATCATCCCAGTAGCTTCTCTGAAGAATTTCATATTTTTATAAATTTATTTGATATTTTTAAACCTCCGATCAAACTTTTGAAATTTGGTTATAGTTTTGGTCAACTTTAGACCCAACCCTAGTCTCTTGGTATCAGTGGCGACCGACTCAAACATTAGCAAACTTGTTTAACCCAGCCGCGTGCCTTTGAAACCGACCTTGTCATGTTCCTTAGGCTCAGCCAACCCTAGTGCACGCGAGCCGTTCGATTTTGAAACGAATGAACCAGATGCGTTGGGACGTTCGGACCATCCGAACCATCCACGCAATCTCCACCGTCGATTTTGAAACGGACCAACCATTGGCCTGTTCGGACCATCCGAACGCGCCACGTGATCCACACCGTCTATTTTCAATCGGACGCGCCATCTTAATTGATTCAAACCTAAGTGCGCCCCACTTTTGGACCATTCGATTTAAACTCAACGGATTAGATCAAGTGTGACGTTCGGACCATCCGATCGCACCTTGCAATCTGAGCCGTTAAAACTAAATCGGACCGTCCGCATTTTATCGGGCCGTGTCATTTTCCAAATGGGAAAGCCCAACGTCCGCGAGCCTTTGGATTCAAAATCAACCGCCAAGATCAATTGGGCCATTCGGACCGTCCGAACGCACCTTGATTTTGGACCGTTGGATTTAGATCAGAGCATCCACGTTGAATGGGCCGTTCGGACCGTCCGAACAACCCGTTAATCGTGATTGTTGAATCAAGATCTGACGGTGCCACTCTTATGCATTGAAAACTTAAGGCTCGCATCTTTTTCAGGGCCGTTGGATTTTGATCGTACGGTTAGTATGAGTTGGGCCGTTCGGGCCACCCGAACGTTCCACTCAATCTGAGCCGTTCATTTTTTATCAGACCACCCACATTCGTTTGAGCTCACTGTGTTGTTTTTCATTGAGACTGACAGCTTGGGCCCGCATGTTAGTGACTCAACATCATCTTCTTTGCGCCTTTACGCCGGCTCTGAGCACATCGACGTTGAGGTAGCGTTACTCCGTGGTTTTTGCAGCATGCAATCGCCACATGGCATCAAATTGCTGCCATTTTTGCCACGTACGAGCTCTCTCGTTCACTCCGGCGAAACGGCTATAAGAACCCTAGCTCGCACTCTCGGCCAATTTTGATGCCGCACTGAGTTTCTTCCTCATCTCCGGCGTATTCTCTCTTCCTCACACATTTGTTCATCTCTTAATACCTTGTTCATCATGTGAATGAAAGCTTTTGGCATTTCTTGTAGATCGAGAACTTCATAGTTGTCTTTTGAGCAACTGGAGCGCGCATCGAATGCCAACGTTGGATCAATCTTGCATTCGATAAGATTTTGGTAGTTCCATTCGTGTCATATCGTGTCTTATGATCTAAAGAGTAAAACCCCTTGATTAATTTCATCTTTGGTCAAACAGGTTGGTGGAATTTTGAGATTCTCCTGTTTTCGGCCAAATTGCCCCTTTCGTCTCCATCTCCAGCGTGATGAGTTTTATCTCAAATCCTTTCAGTAGTACCCTCACCAAGGCCTATTAAAGCCAGTTCAACCTTTCACTGGTGATATTTTTGTCCAGGATTTCATATCTATTTCTGGCTCATCTTGTCTCTTTTCGGTCTCTCGTCGCCAGCGAGCTCCTGAGCTTCTTCGACCATCTCTTAAGCTTTGGTAGGTTTCTACTAAACCCTAGTAGCATAAGCAAAAGTCTCTTTGCTTAATGTGCGTTCAATTCGGCCAAAGCTCTCAATCTCTGCAGCTCTGTTATCGGACAGCCCGACAAAGCTGTAGCTGAGCCTTTAGTTGGTAATCTTGTACGGCTAGTTCTAATGACTAGTTAAACTGGTTTATTTCTTTACTAAAAATAGTTTAAAACTTAAGTATTTTGTTAGTTATATCACTTGCATATCTTTAGCTCTAATCTGCATCTTTTCAGCATTTTGGTCCTAGTTAGTTTTTCTGAATGTTCTTTCGATATTGATTCTTTCTAGGATCTGATTGTACCAATGTGAGTGAAAATATTCCTAAGGCTCCAGAATCTGAACAAGTGGTTTATTACCAAGGCAAGCATCCTCTTGCACCATGTTGATCCCAGTTTTGGTACTTAAGTGTTTTGAAATACAGTAATAACTGTTTGCATGCTATTTTGAAGTATCAGTACTTTGTGAACTAGTTAGTTATATCCCAATCTTTTGTGGCTTATCCTGAATCAGAATCATACACTTATGTTTAAGATAGAAATCTGGTGTTAGTATTTTGGATCTTTAGATTTTTGCTTAGCCTTGTAAGTTTGTAGAACGTTAGTTGTTTGATAAGCTTATCTTGTCAAACCTAGGAAACACCTTTTGTTCTTTAAGCTTGGTTCTTTGTTCAGTTTGGTTAAAACTGAAAGTTAATTTTAGTTGTTTGATAAAAACTTGTTTAGATCTGGACAAATTGAATAATTGCTATCTGGGGTTAGCTTTCAGGTGATCTCATCTGTGACAATTGGGTTCAAAGTGATTTGGTTTAATCTTTCCCAAAGGTTTAGGAATTGATGGACGAGACGATATGTTATTTCCTTTGGTATGATATCCTGTACCTAGAGGTTATCCTGAAGCGCCTCACTTATTGTTCTATTTTTCTTTATGGATAGTCGGAAAATTTTAGGAGCAAAATCTTTGGGTGTTGTACCGTCTAGCCACGGTGAGGTCTAGAGCTTGCTTTTTTTCCTTCTCCCGTTGCCTACCGTGATTGAAGTGGCCGCAGCAAATAGGCGCCTGTCAGCATCGTCGCACGATATTTTCATGCCTACCCACGTTTTTATTTTCAGCTTTCCATTCTTGCCATAGACACCGAAGCTCGAGGGCCCTTGTGAATTTTGTGAGGTTGAGGACGCCGAACTTTGTTGGTCCACACACTTTGTTCTAATTTACTTTGCATTTCCTTTTTGTTATCGCTTCTGCGTCAGCGAGAGGAACCGCTGCCTAACATGGTCCAGAGCACAAAGAATAGATTTTGATACTTTTAAGGCCATGAGATAATAGGTCAAGAACGAGATAAGCTAGGACCAACTGATGTTAGGAGTATGACTTGCCACCCGCCTTTCTACTTCCGACTTTATCCAGCAGGACCGAAAATTAACCCTCTTTAGTCTTTTGTGAGTTAACCGTAGCCTCATGTATTCGATAGAGACATTTGAATGAGCTGGAGAACTCTTACAGGAGCACGTCAAGGTTGTTGTGATAGTAAGGCACCAGCATGCTTTTGTAAAAGTTGATGTGGTAGATCGTAACTTATAGGCCGTGCTATACTTTCCACAAGGGCTAATGCAGCAGTCCACCTGCATGCGAGCTGCAGTCATGACGTCTGGTGTGCTACATGGAGATGGGACCACGAGCTGACAGGTAAGTCCAGATGATGATGGTTGAACTTTGTGTCCTTCGTATCTGTCATATGAGCTCTAGATATAGCAAATAACATTTGTATTTTGATCGGCGCAATGAGATGACCGGCTCAATAAGATCTTTGTAATGATACAATTTATTCGGACTTGTAATGTTTCCTTTTCGAGGGTTTGGATTTTTGGAAGGTGTTCCAAACGTATCTTTACTCTACGCTTATACAGATCAAATATGGTTCTACATATAATTAAATAAAATAGTAGCAGTTATGTATCTCATGGACAATAAAAGATCCAATTAAATTAGAGTTCACCTATCAATATTTAATGTGGTCTAATAATTCTTTCCAGTTAAATAACAAATTTAAGCGAAAAGTGCTAAGCGTGTCTATATCCGCATGAGATAGTCTCCTCTGCGCACACCACAAAACACGATTCAAGAAGAAAGAACCTTGTAGTCCAGCGAACAAGAATTAGCTCCACAACTAGATCCGGCAAACTTAGATGAATCTCTGATCGGAAATTCACAAGAACATACACACCTCATGGTCGCCAATCATGGCGATTTTCTGGTTTATTGAACTCAAAACAAAACTTGTCTAAAATACATGGGAAGCCGGCCCTTAGCTTTTATACCCCTATCTCCACGCACGTGCTTATTTAGCATGTGGTGGGTGTACCAAAAACATGTCTGAATTTGTGTAGTAACTGATATAAAAAATAATCAAAAGAACTTCTTACCACCAAGATAGGGTAATATCACCACTCTAAGGTTTGGGTGGTCATAACCACCTTTGGCTACAAAACCAAACAACTGCCATAGATTTTTGTGTAACTTTCATAGTAGCGATTCAAACAGTTGCCACATAAAATTTGTCATGCCTAACCTTAGTCGTTGTTATCAATCAAACAACTTGATTTTACTATACAGTTAGACAAGCCATAGGTGTGGCTAACAGTCGATGGCTTCGCTGCTCGTCATCAAAAAAGCGATGAAAGAGGTAGGTGCCCCGAGTGGAGCGACTAGCACACGGCCACCAGCCACCTCACACATTGCTGGGCCACGCGGCAGGGACGACACCGACGTACAACCTTTCGTTTCTCGGTTTGGATTCCCAATGTGACAATGTTTCTAGGGGAAATTGGCTACAAGGCACTGCAAATTCGCGTCATTTCCTAACGGACATCCAAAAAACGTGGTTTTGCCAAAAGACACTGTAAAAACGTGTAATTTTGCTGTTAGACCCTAAGACGATTATTATATTATTTTTGGGTGGAAGAGGTGAGAGAAAGCACGTGAAATATCTCTTTTACCCTTCAGTCCCCTTCCTCTTCTCTCTTCTTGCTCTTCTCTTCACTTTACTCTCTCTCTCTGGCTCACCTCCCTACGATGCCATGGGTTCACGGCACCGCTGCCTCTCGCACATACACCAGTTCCTCGTGCCTTAATCCTTAAAACATCTAGAATCATTTGCTGCTTGTACAATGGGAATCTATATCTGACCAAAGCCATATAGATTTCACCGAGCCCCCAACTTTCATCACACATGCCATTTGTCCATTATTTTCAAGCAATTCAAGTATGCCCAAATCAACATTGCTGCTGAATTAAACGTTTCTCTGCTTACTCCAATGTACACTTGAGCATTCCCAATGCAGTAGCTAGACATTGATCCATGTCTCTTGTCGACGCTTAGTGTCTAACAGCAAAATTACACGTTTTTACAGTGTCTTTTGGCGAAACCACGTTTTTTAAATGTCCATTAGTAAAGGACGCGAATTTACAATGCCCTGTAGCCAATTTCCCCATGTTTCTAATGCACATAACACGGATGCAATTCCCACAAATCAACGAACACCATCTAAGCCGGCCCATATGAGAAGCAGGCCCCCCATTTTTCTGTCTACTCTTGGACGGTGTTATATCATAATCTTTGTACTAATAAAAATAAGAACTAATAATTGAGCATCTTATTTATTCTCTTCTTCCTAAAAACTACATAGATTCACATCCATCTTCTCCACCTCCCGCCTCTTTGTTTCCTTTTGTTAAATTCATTCCTAAGAAAATATAGGGCGTTGTTGATATTTTAAAGTTTATGAAATGGCTAAATTGTTATTGTTTATATAATTTCGTTGACTACTCCCGCAAATACTGCATCCGCAAGAAAAGAGCTTGTATAAATTGAAGTTGTTAAAGTTTTACTTGCATTCTATAATGACTCAGGAAAGACTTAAGAAGATTTTGTTTCAAGGCATACCAGATGAATGATGCTTTTCACTTCAAAGTTCTGGTACTAGTTTAGAGACTTATTTTTCAGCTGGACCAAATCCTTTGTAACTATGGAAAAAATGTTACAATTGTAAGCGCATGGTCTAAATTTAATTTTAGCACAGGCCCAGCCTAGCCCTGCCTGTAAGATAACACATGCCAATATATTTTGCTGATGTACAAACTGAATAGTCACTCGAACGATGGTCACATTATTAATTTATCACCCTCTAACTGGGAGCCATTTTGACTGAAACTTAGTCGCCGCGGCCGAATTATTGTACGTACGTGGCCAGCCAAAGCGAAATTAGAGCAGAGTACACGCGCGCGCGGTAACAATTGATGCCAACAGTACAGGGCCTAATTTGTTCAATCAATCGCGCGCGCTACTCCCAGCTATGGCTTGTATGCGATGGACACGAGCACAAGCGTCTTCTTCTTGTGGAACGTCAGCCCGCCGATATGTCACAATTCATGCTCCAATGAATTATTATTCTGATCATGAGGTCAGATATAACAAAGGAGGTTACCTTCGGAATTTACGTGCTTTGCCGTATGCATGGTCGATTTATTTAGCGTGAATTTCATGGAACTAGCTACACATATAGTACTTTGACAAAAGTACCAACAATATCTACACTTTTAAAGAAAGTTTTTACGAAACTACAAGTTCTGACATACCTATCGCAAAACCGCAATTTTGATGAACCCCGACAAACTCTGACCAATCAGGCCCACCTGTAAGAGACACATAGTAATTTTTGCGCTACGTGGACCGGACGCATCAGCGTATTATCCTGATGGTTAACGTGGTGAATGTGGGGTGGGAGTGGAGGAACCCTAGGCGTTTAGCAACAGCCAATAGCCACAGATTCGACACCAAATCAAGACCCCGTCGAAACAGAAACACTCCGCAAAGAATTCCAAAGCCGGCACACAGCACGAGAGCAACATCTGAACATCTGAAGTAGGGAAGGCAATGCAGACGCCAGACACAGACATCATATATCATTATATATGTTGTAGTGATGAAGCTCACTAAGAAAGGTTCATGATTGCTTCCTTCCATGCAATATGCATGCTGATCTATCTCATTTCATTTCAGTATCTCTGAACGACTGAAGCAATACAAAGCTAAATGAATTAATCAATAATACAAAGCAAAATGAATCAACACTATACAATCTCAGGGCCAAGTTACAAGCTCCATCGGTTTGCAGCCCTACCCTATTCCAAGTTTCAACACTATTCCACAATGCCATGAAAAAAAACAGATTGTATTCGTATTCGTATCTAGAAAAAAAAAACAGATAGTATTCGTATTTGGTGTCATTTCGCATATCACATCTGTATTCGTATCCGGAAAAAAAAAACCCAGATAGTATTCGTATTCGTATTTCATTCGAATGTGGATTTTACTTATCATATTTGTATTTTCTCGAATACAAATATCTAATAAAATGAAATATCCTTTATCATTGCCCATCCCTGTATGTACCACGCTATTAGGATCCCAAGGCATTTCTTGGCTCCCTCTAATTTGGCATCGCTAGGAAACGCTAATGATCGAGATTCGAGAGGCTAGCTAGCTAGTAGCTACTGGCTAGCCTTGCCATTCAGCACCTACCTACGCTTTCTTTCTTTCTTCGTAATTTGGTCTTACAAATATACATGCAAGAATAATGGTGGGGAGCAATGCGTGTTTTTTTATATATATAACCAAATCTGAATCGATGGGTGCAAACCATCGGGAGTAGAGATTTCGTGCAGAAAACATACCAATTTTCGTATAGAGATATTATATTTTTACTGGTGCGATAACTATATTATAATAGAAACTAGCAGGGTGATCCACGCATTTATACGGCTATATTTGTTTCACAATTTGTGTAAAATGCTCGAGAATATATTTATATATTTTGTAGGCTATTTAGATTTTTAAAATGTCATAAACAATGGAAATGACAATAAAAGTTTGAAGGAAAGTACAACCCTATGAACGTAATTTAAGTATCAGCTTCGATGGAAGATAATCATTGACCATAATAAGTTGTTATGGTCTTAAAAACGTAACCACTCTTCATCATGCATGCATTATATAGCTGCATGCCCCTATTCTTACTCTATTAGTTATTTTGTTTCCTAATTTTTTGCATACACTTGTACCTCTTTTTAATCTCAAGCAATACGTTGATTATGTGTGTGACAAATTATTTTCTTAGTTTATATGGTATTAGAGAAGTCCTCGGCGGAGAAGCCGGCCATCATGTTCATGGCGTCGTCGAGCACGTGCTGGAAGTGCTTCCTGTGAGCGAACTGCTCCGTGTCGTAGATGTTGCCGAACGCCAACATGCTTGTATAAATCGAGGGACGAAGTGGGTGCAGCGCGGGAGATGGATGGAGACGAGGACAGAGGCGGCATGGGAGATGGTAGCGGAAGTGAGGCTGGAGCCGGTGGTAGGAAGGCGAGGAGACAGCGAGGTACCATGGGAAAGGAAGGACGAGGAGATAGTGAGGACGAAGAAGGTGTGTGAGTGAATAGTATGACATATGAGACCAAGGGGAATTTAGGTAGACTGAGAAAAATCTGACAGCTTTTTGAGTGGTTAACAGCAATTAGACTTAACAAAGCTGACAGAAGTGGCATATAAGGGATAAAAGTTGAGATCGGAGGGCAATGAAAGGAGAAGCAGTTGTGCGATGGCATATTAGAGATCCGGCCAACTTCGGGTGATAAATAAGGAATTAATCCATTAAATTAACATCGGTGATTTAAAGATTCTGCATACTTTTGTGCCATATTGACATTATTTATGGACCATGGCCCATGGGCCGAGGTTACACTATTGATTTTTTTTTACTTGTTTCGACGGTAAAGCTTTATACTTGTTTAGTGTTTCCATGTACATGGTTCAATCTTGAAACAAGACTGGAGCAGATCAAGACAAAAGTGTGGATAATAAGATTGGATACAAGAAAAAATCACGTGTATATTTGTCTCAAAAAATATTTTTATGATATTACAATTTTATTGTTTTTTTATAAGTTTGTTATAATGGAAATTGATGATCAAAGTTATCTTTTGGTTTCATTGATGTCCAAAAGGGTGTGTGTTTCTGTGACTAGAGGAGGGAGTATTAACAACACCGGCAATTTAAAGATTCTACGTACTTTTGTGTCATATTGACATTATTTATGTGTTTACGGACGACAGCCCATGGGCCGAGGTTATACTGTTTACCTTGCTTCAGCAGTGGAATGCACAAAGAACGTGAAACAAGGAAATCAGAGGCGAAGACCGCATGGATGAACATATAATATACCTGCTGCTGGCGCGCGTGCCATGCGGCCTTGACGCGGGTGGACTTTTAAGTGGGGGTGGCACACTGGCACTGGACTCTGTTCTGGAAGGGACATAGCTGCGTGCGTGTCGCTTGGATTTCTCTTTTCTTGCGATTACTAATTGGTGATGACCAACTTTCATTCTTTTGGCCAAGTGAGTTGCTGGGTAGAACAGCTAACTTGCCATCTTCTTGTAATATGGATCTGTCGTTTATTCTCCTTGGTTATCAAGGGGGTTGGCTGGTTGTAGATGAGGAGATGTGTACTACTCTTAAGCAATTAAATATGGCAGGCTCGAGCCTGAGTTTAGCTGGCTGGGGTTGGGCTTGAAAAATGAGGTCCAGTGGCAAGCCGGTCGATCAGGGCTTGAAGAAAATCGGCGTACGGTACGGCCTCTGGTCGTAAATCCTACGTCGTTTCGTGGATTTCCGGATGCATTTTTTCTTGTAATACATATCTGTTTTTACAGTCCAGGAGATACTGCTGCCGGCGCGTGCGAGTCAAGTCTTATAGCTCGCCGTCCAAAACCCGAACGACCGAAGACTGCGCTGCGTTGCGGGCACTGACAGAGAGTGAGAAGAGTGAAGGCTAGCTCCCGACGTGATTGATGCTCGCTCACACGCTCAGCTAAGTTGACCGCTAAACCTACTTTTGACTTGGGCTAGTCAAACCTCCTGGTCTTCAACCACTGACACTTTCCTAAATATTTAGATTGATCGTATTAAAATGTGTAACAGCACACAGTGCGTGAGCACATAGTGAAAACATTACAGCAAATATCCTGAACTCTGCACAAGGACAGCTATGATTCAGCACACAGTGCCTCGGGGTTCCTACTTGGTAAGCCGGCGAGGGGGAAGGCGCTGCCGAGCGAGCCAAGGAGGCAGCGGCCGGCGTTGTGTCCGATCCGTAGTTCCACGCCCAGATCCAGAACGGCGACGACGACGGCAGCAACACCGTGCGAAAATTCACAAATCCCAACCAATTCCGCAGCGCAAATTAAATTCGAAGGAACACACAGACACGATCAGGTTCAAGTCGGGGGAAGAGGCCGATGCGTACGTCGCACGGCGGATGCGGCGTCGTCGACCTGTGTATACGTCGGTTGAGTGGGTAAGGTTTAGGGTTAGGGATTACAGGGGGAGGCGACCGCCATGGGATGGCGGCGTTGGGGTCTCGGGGCCAAAATAAGTTTGCGTGCAAACCTTGTGCCATGAACCAAGGGACTAATATTGCTAGAAATATGTTAGCGCAGGATCATCCATCCAAGCGCGGGTGCTCGAGAGCAGCACAAGAACGTATCATCGTCGATCCGTCGTCATTCATTGATTCACTCGTCCTTTTGTGCACAAGGTGGTGGTGTGTTGCGGAGGTTCCTCCTCTCGGCCAGCATGGACTTGGTCTTCTCCAGCACACCGAAGAAGATGGACCCGCCTATGCCAATCCACAGCACTCGCGGCTCCATGCCCTGCCAACACCGTCAAATCAAGCCCAATGCACCAGCAGACATGAGATGCAATTCAAAAATAACAAGCTCAAGACCCACACAAGACAACCGATCCAAAAGCTTCTACTTAACACAAGGTCATCTGGTGTGTATTTTGTGATGCACAGTACAGTGTTTAAACTGTACCTTCAGGAATGCCCCAGGACCTTCCTCCCTCAGAATTGTCTGAGCACAGCTGATGATTCCAGAGTACTGGTTTGCTCGTCCCTGCGTGCGAACCAACACATAAACATGGTCACTGATGCAAAAGGGCGTTTTTGTGCGAAAAGTTTTCTTGCAGGTACAAGGATCCACCTGAACCATCAATCTTGTTTTCAGGACATCGAGTGGTGTTGTTATAGCCCCAGTTATGGCACCTAACACAAAAGAGGTACACAGTCCAAGGAAGTGTTACTAGGTAAAGAAGGCAGCAAAGGACGACCAAACACGGTTGGACAAAAATCAGAAATTGATAAGATTAAATTGAGAATTCAGATGTACCAGCAAAAGCACCAATTAGAGCATTCTCTGGATCATTTAATTCCCTCTTTGCCTGGACAGACAAGTGAAAGAGTGAGAGTAAATCCTAAAAACTTTGTTAAAATTTCAGTTAGAGTTCATGTTGGACAACGGTTAACCACAATTACTTCACTGTGAACAACTGATAAAGTAATACATGTGAACAGAATTTGATGAAAACAACATGCAAAAGCGGGTTTACAGAAGTGAGATACTGACATTTGGATGCATCAGCTATGCAATGTTCTGACAAAATCATGATGATTCCATATCTGACACATAGCACTTAACAGAACAGTCATCCAGGGACAACACGTAGGAAGTGAATACTCAATATCATATCAAGACTGGTAGTGGTTTGATGCCTAGAAAGCATTGTTCATGGGAAGGATAGAAGGTTGTTTTAGCAAAGGATAGATAAGTACCACAATTTTGTAACCAATTCGAAGTTGCTCATATATGCAGAATTGAATGGCATCAAATGGCAGATCTCGAAGTAAAAATGAACCATAACCCTACAACCAATAAAAACCATTGTTAGAATGGATAAGGCAATGACGTTTATTGTATAAAAGTGCAAAATTTACACTTCAAATCAACATTCATTCATTGTTCAAGGCAAATTGAACAGATTCAAATCATTAGGTTTTCCTGAATTATGGGACAGTAAGGAAAGGTCTATGTTATATCTTTTCACCAAATAAGAGGTAAGAAGATACATACAGCGTAAAGACCTTTAAATCCTTCTTTAGCAACAATGAGGCGAACAGCATTAGGCGCAGACTTGAATTGACCAGTTTGCATTCTTTGTTTGATCACCTGAATGCAATACGATCGATTTTCAATGCAAAAAGACATTAGGGGGTACAGAATATAGAAAATACAGACCTCTGTGGGGACACGAATGACAGAAGCAGCAATCCCTCCAATGGCCCCTGCAGTCTGTAGCATGCTCTTTTAGAAAACATGGGTGACATAAATCAACATGCTCTGGACACTAAGCATTCATAAAGATGCTGTTAGATGGTATTCTTGATACTTTAACGCTAAAAGTACAATCCAAGCTTGCAGGTATAGAAATGAGAAAGTATATGAAATAAACAGCAAAAAGTTACAGCCTGATGAACAGACCAATGTTCCTTATTTTGAGAAATCAGCTAGTCCAACAATAAGTTAAATAGGACTTACAAAATGGGCAACAGCACTCAAATTTTCAGGAAATGTCTCCAATAGTTTTCTTTTAGTTGGTTCATAAATTCCCACAAATACAGCAGAAGCCCTGCAATAAGTTAAAAATTAGGTTAAAAATCACACAGACTCAATAATATATTAGAAATAGAAGGCAACGATTTCATTCCCATGGGGTCTGTGCAAAAGTGAAAGTAGGGAATCTTCTTAACAAAAGTGTGGCAGACAGTCAAAGATGAATAACAGACTCAGTTAAAGAAAAATATCTAAGAAACAACCATAGCATCAGATCCTGAATTATTATATAGTACTACCTCAATACATTATCCAATAATCGAGGGCTAAAGTTTGAGTGTGGGGCATACTAGGTTAACATCATGTAGTATGAAATTGCTTTTACATTTAAGGAAAACAAGCATTATGCACAACTTATGACTAGAAGCAGTAATGTAAATGATGCAATATGAAGAAGAGAATGCATGATTAATAATAGCATGTAAGTCTAGATGACTATACCAAAAAGAACCTGAATGCTTTCTATTATTTATATACTCACGGGAGAACTCCAGCAAGATTTCCAGCTAATCCAGAATACAATCCTTTCCATTCAATTCGACTCCCACCCCGAGCAGCCTACAGAAATCACAAACTTGAGACAACATGCACATATTGCAATTCTAATTTACCAGCAAGCCACGAGTTGGAAAAAATTGGATTCACAAGAGAAACTGGAAGCACAAGATAGTAAAAAAAATGAGACAGGCATTTGCTGGTCCACCAATGGATTAGGATTCAGTGGACATCGCAGGCGCACTTGACTAGTATGCTGTATGCACAAGCACAATCAATGCTCTTATTTGCTCCATCTCATGTCTTCCATTGAGCACAAGTCCTGAATCCCCAGCCACACACACTTGTAATGCTCAAGTCGGTCATCTAAATGAAGCTTGTAATTTTGTTTTTCATTCAAAATGAAAATTAGATATTCTCTGTATAAGCACTGTTTGATTACCTAAATACTATGTGTGCATTTTTGGATCCCTTCTCTTCCCGTGGCATAGGCTATAGTATACAGGGTAATTAGATTTGCATCAAGGTTAGACATGGCATCCATGTACAGGTAACTACTACAGGGCATTTGAATATGTGTCGTGGTCAAACATTGGCATCCATGGCCAGGTAACTCCGGGCACATTCAGTGTAAAATAGAGCCTTGCATGGCAATAGATTCTGGGGTCTAGTTAGCCTGAGGCATGCCATTGCAAGCAAGCAAGATTGAAAACCACAAGCACCTGTCCAACTTTCATGTAAGAATGAACTACACTATACAACTAGCATCTGTCGACTACATGTAAGATGATGAAAATGGATACTGTGCAATGCAACACTGATTTACCTGAAGCCTGGTTTTATTGTATCAATCGGGTACAGGGCTGTCTCCACCACAACACCAGCGGTTCCACCAGCTATGACGCCATCTGCAAAAGAACACAATTATATATAAAAGCAGTGTTACGGTGTTATGAATATTGTATGTATATTCATGAGGCCTAATAGGCAATATATATAGGAGTACAAGGGATATTACAAAGAAATATGCCATACATATATAAGGAAATATAAAAGGCATCTAAGGAAATATAAAAGAATTCATATTCTAACATCCCCCCCAGTTTGGAGAGAAAATACAAATGTTGTACCCTAGTCTTTGGCTTCATGAAGAAGTCAGCAATTTATAACTTTAAATGCACAAACTGTAAAGCAAGTACTCCCTCCTGCACCTGTGAGCGAGTGTACGAAACATCAACACCAATGTGCTTAGTGAGCTCATGCTTCACTGAGTCACAGGTAATACTGATAGCATCTGTGCTGTCAGACAAAAGAGTTGTAGGTCCTATCATAAGGCTCCAAAATCTGCAAGTAGCCACCTCAACCAAGTAACCTCTGTTGTCACTGCTGCCATAGCTCACAACTCAGCCTCTGCACTCGAACGGAAAACTGCAGTCTGCTTCTTTGTCTTCTAGGCAATCAGAAAGGAGCTAAGAAAAACACAGTAAGCAGAAAGAGAACGATGATCAGAAGGATCACTAGCCTAGGTCGCAGCAGAGTACGCCTGAAGCTGTAGTGAGGTGGAGCTAGGAAAAAACAAATGTCGAGAGATAGTCCCACGCAAGTAGCGAAGAACACGAAGAAGGTGACTGTAGTGAAGATGGGTACGACGAGCCATGAGCTGACTCAAGATATGAACAACATAAGCAATATCAGGACGAGTGCTAACAAGATACACCAAACTCCCAACAAGATGACGATATCGGGTAGGATCCTCAAGAAGATCACCATCAGTGGCACGAAGCTGTAGGGATAGCTCCATGAGTGTCAGCAGTGCAAGTGTCAGTCAGACCAGACCGATCAAGAAGATCCTAGACATACTTCTGCTGGGAGAGGTAGTAGCTCTCAAGCATGAAAGAGATATCAATCCCAAGGAAGTACATAAGAAAACTAAGATCAGTCATCAAAAACTACTCACTAAGATGCTTCTTCACATACGTGATGAGCGAGGAATCATCACCAGTGATGAGCATATCATCAACATACAGAAGAAGCAGTGCCCTACCCCGAGATGAGACATGGACAAAAAGAGCAGGGTCGTGAGAACTGACAGTGAAACCGATAGCAGTAATCACTGAGGTAAAACACGCAAACCAGGCACGAGGAGCCTGTTTGAGGCCGTAAAGAGCACGACGAAGACAACAAATGTGTCCATCGCGAACAGAATACCCAGGTGGTGGTTGCATATAGACCTCCTCATGCAAAACACCATTAAGAAAGGTATTCTTAACATCCAACTGAGAGATAGACCACCGACGAACAGAAACAACCGCAACAAGAGTGCGAATAGAGGTCATATGGGCAACAGGAACAAAAGTTTCATCGTAGTCACGACCATACTCCTGCCGAAAGCCACAAACCACAAGACGAACCTTGTAGCGTTCGATAGTACCATCAGACCGGGTCTTAATCTTGTACACCCATTTGCACGTGATAGGACGAGCATGCACAGGTGTTTGTACCATATCCCAAGTCTTCGTACGTCGAAGAGCATCAAGCTCCTCTGCCATAGCGAGTTGCCACTTGGAATGAGGAGCAGCCTCACGATAAAAACTAGGCTTAGTGACAGAGAGAGCATAAGCCATCGAAGCAAATCCAAGATGATTAGGAGGTCGAAAGGATGTCCGATCACGAAGGACGTAATATGGAGCATCATCAGGGGGATAAGATGTAGGTGCCGGCAAGATACCAGGAGAGGAGACTAATGAAGGATGAGTACACCTGGAGTAGTGAATACCAGATAAACGATATAGTGGTCTTTGCGGAGAACAAGAGGCGATCTTTGCGAGAGAGACAAAGACCGGAAAATCTTGAAGGAACCACGGAGATGAACAGGGGAAGACTGTGATAGTGCAGAAATAGGTGAAGAGTTAGAAAGAGACAACCATGAAATCGACTCAACAGTGGAAACAGGCCAAGGAGCCGAATCTCGATAGAAGGTCGAGATTCGTCAGAGACAACGTCTCGTGAAATCCTAATCTGACAAGCAGAAGGATCGTAGTAGCGATAACCCTTATGCTCAAAACTATAACCAAGAAACACGCACTCAACTAATTGAGCCGATAGTTTGGTGCGCTCACGAGGCTGCAGCAGAATAGTTTGGTGCGCTCACGAGGCTGCAGCAGAACAAAACAAGTACAGCCAAAAACACGAAGGTGGGTGTACTAGAGGGCTCGAGAGTAGAGGCGTTCTATAGGACCGACACCCTTAAAGAATATGGAAGGCGCATATTGATGATATGCGATCGTAGAAATAGCCTTAGCCAAGAATTGTGGTGGAACACAAGAGGCAAGAAGAAGAGTCGGGTAATCTCAATCGGATGAGCGATGTTTGCGCTCAAGAACCCCATTCGAGCATGGGCACCGGGACAAGAAAAGCGATAAAGAGTGCTCTGCTTCAAAGAAGAAAGCTGCATCTAGAAGCGCCAAAAGCGAGACTATGCCACTCCAAAGAATGCACCTACGATTTGCCACTATAGAGAATGCAATTCAGATTTGTCATTATATAGCTTAGACAATTCATGATTTGTCATTTTAAATGCGTTTCTCCCATTTCTCTTTTTGGCCACACGAAATGACCACCACCGCCCTACACTCTCCTTCTCTTCCTCTTTTCTTTCTTCTCTAGATCCTCCTCCCTCCGGTCGAGCTAGCCCCACGAGCATTCTGCCTCTCCTCTCTCCAGCGCCTCATCTCTCATTGCCATCGCCACGCCACCGGTCATCCTTGCCTCGGCGCCGCTCTAGCTGCTGCTTCGCTAGGTCCTCTCCTCGTCACCTCCTCAACCTCAGATGCCGCCTCGCCTCGGCCGCCGCCTCTCCAATCATAACCCTTGTCGCCAGCCGCCACTGCCTCGGCTCCACTTCGCATTCCGCCGTGCTGCCTCGCCTACCGCATGCGCAACTAGGCCGCCTTGCGCTAGTTGTCGCCAACCCTCTCGGTCTTGGAGAGGGACTCGAGGAGGGAGAGGAGGGATGGCAGTGTAGTCATTTCTCGTGGCCGAAAAAAGGGAAAATGGGGCGAAATGTCAAAAATGGCAAATCATGAATTGGCTAAACTATATAATAGCAAATCCTGAATTGCATTTTCTATGGTGGTATCGTAGAAGTGAATTCTATGGAGTGGCATATTCTAAATTGTCCAAAAAAAGGTGCTATTTTTATTTGGAATAATTTAGGATTTGTCACTCAACGAAACGATTCGTTGACGTTTCAAGATTTGCCACCGATTGTAACATGTGACCCTCGACCCACAGGCGGCAAATCCTAATGTGGCGATGAATGGAGTGGAAAATCCTTAATTCCCCCTTTTTATCTATCTACCATCCATAGATAGAAGAAGCTAACAGAAAGATAAAAGACGAATTGACGCACCACACAAAACCTGAAGAAAATTTGGCTTCTCTTCTCCACCTTGTCCCATGCCTGACGCCTCGTCCTCGACCAAAACCAGCCACCTGCTGGTCGCAACACCACCCAAATAAAAATGTAAGGAAGCAAAACTAAATCTTTCCTGCGCATGAATCCCCCTTGATACAATTCGGGACCCAAAAAAATCCAGGAAAATAGAGGAAAATTCGCGGGACTGGGAGAGGAGGACTGGCAAGTGTAGATTGCAACCAGCAGCGGGGAATAGCACGAGAAATTGTCGCGAATGGCAGATTTACAGGGAAGAATTTGGTTTAGTTTCGCGTTTCGCTTCTCACCTAGGGGATTCTTGGAGCGGGGGGCGTGGGAGGAAGAAGCGAAGAGTGGATGGGATTTGGGATGGGTTTAAGGCTTTGAAGCTTAGCTTTGGGGCTTAGCCGATTAGGTGTTTTGAGTCGTCGCAAGTTAGTCAGAATCCACAAGTCCAAAAGCGGTTTGGGAAAGTGGGCTCGCTAATTCTTATGGGCCGAATGGGCTCAGAGCATTCCTTGCCTTGTTGCTTTTGCCTTTCAGTTTCGGACTTGTTCGGAGACCCTGACAACATCAGCAACTTCCCAAACACGGGCTTCTCCCATCGCCATGACCAGAGTCTGGCACAGAAGCCAGCAGAGGCGGAACCAGGTGGAACACGGGCTTCTCCCATCGCCATGACCAGAGTCTGGCACTAAGCCAGCAGAGGCGGACCGGCACCCCAAAATTTTCGAAACAAACCTGGGATCAGTTCCTCAGCGGCCCAGCCTAGCCGATCCGGCGAAAGTCCAGACCAAGCCCACTACGCTGCACCCCAGGCGAGTAGGCGACCCACTCCTCAGCAGGCAGCACCGCAGCAGCTCAGTCCTACTCCTAACTCCTCCCTGGCTCCCCAAGACTGAAGACTCCAACCCTAGTATCTCCTCCCCTCAGTACCCTGCTCCTGCTCGGCTGCTCCCCAGGCGAGGCGCGACGCCGCGACGGGCCGACGCGACGCGGGAGGGCTGCGCGCGGCGCGGGAGGCCAGGAGGGCGGCGCGGCCACGCGGGAGGCGGCGCGCGGCGCGGGAGGGCGGCACGCCCGGCCGGGCGCCGGCGGGGAGCTGGAAACTGACCGGCGGCGGCGGAAGGACCGAAGGAGACTTGGGGGCTCTGTTGGGGCTGCCGGCTGGGAGCTGTCCAGGAGTTGGTATTAATACCGATTGGATTTGGAAATTGGATTTGGATTTTCAATTATAAGCATATAGGGTGGCTGGAGGCTTAGAGGCTTGTAGCACTGAAATTGGTTATTGTTTTATGAGTAAATATCACTAAATTATAGGTTTTAGGGCAGTTGTATCTCAAAACCCTAGGTTTTGTAAATTATATCGATTAACAGGTTTTGTAGATTTAGATCGAGCTAGGAATCATGGCAGCAATATCGAAGATTAGGGATTATCTACGAGCGGTGTTAAACCATAACCAGGTAATAGATGCATTGTAACTACAATTACGAATCCTAAGCGCGATCTAAATCTACAAAACACGGGGTTAATCGATCTAATTTACAAAACCTAGGGTTTTGATATCTAATCGCCCAAAACCCGTGGTTTAGTGATATTTACTCTTGTTTTATTGGTATGTAAATGGCAGTTATTGTTTTATTGATGTGTCGTATGTTGTTTGCTCTTGTTATATTGTTATTATGTTCATGTTATATTGTTATGTTAATCCGTGAATGTGAGCTTAATTGTGAATAGAAGTTGGTTGTGTGCATGTTTGCTTTGAATTCTTGCAACTCATTTGAAGCCTTTGATAAGGAGAAAATCCTTAACCTTGCAAATTTTATCCCAATGAGCTTTCAAGTCTGATTTGATGAGACTCCTTTTCCAACTTGATAACTTCATTGATGACATGCGAAGTGATGATAGATTTAAAGACCTTAACAATCTTGGTGGCCTTTCTATTAAGCTTGTTGAAACAAAAAAGCATGAAGTTTATAAGTTGGTATATATGCTTCTCAAATTGGTATTGCTTCTACTAGAATTGGCAGCATAGCGTTGAAAGAGTATTTTCCACTATGACTCTTGTGAAGAACAAGTTGGGAAATAGTATGGGCGATCAATTCTTGAATGATTGTTTAGTCACATTTATTGGAAGGAAATTTTTTGAAGGTTAATGAAGATGATGTAATGAAACGTTTTCAAGGCATGAAAAGCGCGTAAAATAGTACTATAATTTATTTGCATATTTTGTAATTTTCTATTTATGTAAGACTTTATTTGAACTATTTGTATTGTGCTTTTGACAAATTTGGAACCTATGTGTTGGATTTATGATGTTATAAAATTATTGTATAAACTATAAAATTGTGAGTGTAAAGTGTGCACCCTCATCATCTAATTTCTAGCTCCGCCACTGGAAGCCAGGAACAAGTATCCCAGCCTGAACGAGCAGCGTGTGTTCAACAGGATCAAGAAGGATCTTGTGAAGAATTTGCAGCTAAAAGTTCAGTACATTGACCCGGCTTACATGGGCTGGCATGCTCCTTCTTCTTGTGCTTGCGCTGGAGTGGAAAAGGAGAGGAGTGAAAGGGATGAGGCAGGTGTGGGTCGACAGACGGGGAAGAGGCAAAGCACTACAGAGTCTTGGAGGTCGAGGCTCGGTGGCTCGGTGGATCCTGCTCGATCCAGTGCTCCTGGTCACTGGCTAGTGGATCTGTTATTCTGCCCTTGCTTGCTTGGAGAGGCAAGGAGGATCTGAAAGGGCTTGGTGAGTAGAGGCGAGGAATAGGGATCAATCGGTGGACATGAGTCACGGGGATATCTGCCGCGCCTTGAGAGCGAGATGGGCGCACATCTTGAGCATGCGTGGGTGACGGATCACTTCGACTCCATCTTCATCGAGACATCAATCGGAGAATACTCCTCCATTATATTTGGTGCTCTGGCTACTAATGAAGTGCAGTACGTCTCTCTCACCGTACGTATCGTATCAAATATGAGAAATTTTACGTTCTATATTCTATTAGTAATTATATATGGTTGGTGGTAGTATAAATTAAATTGGATCATTGATTTGTTAAGAGTATAATAGATTTTTCTTTGTATTTATAATTTATTGTAAGGGTATTATGGATTTTTTAAGAGGAAATTGCACTTAACAACAGGTATGTTGTCACTTGTTTCGCAAAACCACGAGGTTTAGCAATACATTCACATAACCACACATATTTTGACAACTTGTTGCGATTGTCACAACCTATGTAACGATAGGAGGGCATGAAAAACATCGGTTAAGCTTGGTGGCCTGTTATCAAAACACATGATCTGTTTCTTAAGAAGCTCGTCTCTTTGAGCCCAAGTGTAATACCTCGGCCTACTCGTATCGGCCCATGTGGCCCATGAGGAGTTGTGTGGTGGGATTAGTCCTACATTGCTTGTCTAAAGTGAGTTGTACTAGTATATAATGCTGTTGGGTCCAAACATAGCACCTCCGGGTTAATCCTTTTACACAAGCGAGGGCGAAAGTGTAAGTGGGGTGCTATGTGTGCTGAGTCCGCCCCACACGGTGAAATTTGGGCATTGAGCGGATTTTGGGCACAGGTGTTACAGATGGTATCGAGCATCAACCTTATTTGCCGCAGACGCGTGCGGGGCGAAGCAGCGGGCATATGGCGCATGGCGCGTGTGGTCGAGTGGACACACGGCATAGCATATGTCTGCAAACCTTTGGACGCCACGGACGTGTCTGAGGTGGTTACAGGCATTTCCGCATGAATGCGGTGTCTTCTTGCCGCGTCAAATTTTAAGAAGTGAATGTAATACCTCGGCCTACTCGTATCACGGCCCATGTGGCCCATGAGGAGTTGTGTGGTGGGATTAGTCCCACATTGCTTGTCTAAAGTGAGTTGTACTAGTATATAATGCTGTTGGGTCCAAACATAGCACCTCCGGGTTAATCCTTTTACACAAGCGAGGGCGAAAGTGTAAGTGGGGTGCTATGTGTGCTTGTGGTCCGCCCACGTGAAATTTGGGCATTGAGCGGATTTTGAGCAGTGTTACACCAAGTCCTAGGGATTGAGATGCGGTCTTGTCCTAGGAATCGAGCGAGAGCCGGCGGTGTGGGCGGCTAAATTAGTGTCATGTAAGCTTGTTTGCGAGTGTATCTATGAAGTAAGGTGAACTGTTAAACCCTTTTCTTTGGGATAGTAAAGCTTGTAGAACTCTTGACAAGTATGAAAGTTGATTTATCTAGGAATGGAACTTATGTATGAACGCGGTTCTTGAATGAATGAAGAAATTCAATGCAATTTTAGAAACACTTTCTTTCATAATGAACATTATCGAGTTTTGTCTTGGTGTTGTTCTTTGGTAACAACAACATCAAATTTTAATCGGTTGCGATAGTACTTCTCAAGGTTGGAACTAGTAATAGCACATCGGACTCGTGCAAAGGCGAAGAAGTTGGTGGAATCTGCAACAAGATGTCAAAATATATGTGGTTATGTTAAATTATTGCTAAACCTTGTGGTTTTGTGAAACAAGTGACAATATACCTATGGTTAAGTGCAATTTCCTCTTTTTAACTAGGATTGGAAATATTATTCTTATGTCATGTGATCCTCATATAGACAATTATAATTTTTCCTCATTGGAATTCTACTTACTCATGCTGTCAAATGTAGTATAATTAAATCCTAACTAATTTGATAGGTGCTACGTGGCCACCTCTTAGCTATGGCAGTTTACACACGGAAGGAATTCGCAGCAGTACTAATTAAATGCAGCACGATACTTTAGCTTGTCCATTGATTCCACTGGTTTTAGAAAATCTTGTGACGTAGCCGGAAGTGCCACGCATCATTGATCAGTGATCACTCATGTTCATGTACTACTAGCTCAGCATGCTAGGTTGATCAATGAGTTACCTCGATTGAACAGTTTATTAATTAATGTTTTTGCCATTGGTTAAGCTATCACTGCATCATAAGGTAGTAGCAGTGACTATACACAGAACTTGTACGGGGAAAACTAACAGTAGTGCACTTTCAACTTCATGTGGCGATATCGATTCGGTTGGATTGTTGGGTTCAATGTTGGTGTTCGTCGTTCTGTTATCCATGAAGAGCCACTCAATATTCAGGGCAGACTTTTCAGCTCAACTGACCCATAACCAGTCTACTCAGACGTGTCGAATTGTAATCGAATATTAGTTTAACCAATCTATATTTTATAGTTGAATAAGAATACGATTTCTTTTTGAGATATAAGGATGCGAATTAAAATAACCTTGTTTTCGAGAGAGAAAAACTTGTTGACTATAATTTAGCATACACATTGTGTTGGCTCTTGTCCGGCCATACTATTGGGCGTCCTTAAGTTTTACACAACCCACCGACGCCTGCAAGCTTTAGGCCATTAAGGTCATATATCTGATGGGATTATATTAACTGCCTATAGTCTCTGTTATGTAGAATTTAAAGCGATGTGGATGAAAGAGAATAAAGAGAAATATATCATCTCTGATTTGTAACCATTGTATACCAAAACCAAGAAAAGCGTTAAAAGATTATGTGTTGTCTACTGATTACATGGCCATTGTATCATCATAACTTCGTTGTATGAAATTTATCTTTAGTCTTTGTCTACGATGTAACGTAGAGAGTTCTTATAAACAATAACTATCTGTACATTGCACATGCTTTAAGGGCAGTATTGCTAATTCACAGCAGACGGTGGCATTAACCAGCATATGTTTGGGCCTTTTGTCAGAAAGAACAGACCGGTTTTGCCCAGAAACCTGACCCGTTTGAAGCATGATAAAAATCCTTTACAGGGAACCGAGGGAAGAGCAAGGATACATGTGCATATTAAACTGTGTGTGTACATACATATTATAACTTAATAGATTAGTTCTCCTAGCTTTGGCAAAAAGAATTGAATCGATGCTACCTCTCGATCTCCCTCTTGTTATGAGAAGAAGAAGGAAGAGAAAGAATGGACAACAATCCCAAGTAACTGTGTGTTTTCAAATCATCAGTGGATGCAGATGCCGGGAGCTTCCATTGGAACCTGCCGGCCCTCTTCTCGTCGGGCGGCGCGGCGGTGTAGTTCCTCCAGACGTCGAGGACGCCGCGGAGGTCGTGGAGCTTGGCGCCGAGGCCGACGCAGCAGTTGGCGTGGAGGTGCAGATCTTGTTGAGGTCCTTGCTGAGCTGGCAGAAGCCGCTGATGTAGGTGGTGTCGAGGAACTGGATGGCGAGCTGCAGCCGGGCCGCCATCTCGTGCTTGATCAGGTTGAACACGTCCTGCTCGTGCTTCCCGAAGAAGCGCCACCGCCCGCCTGCCAGCTGCGGTAGAACTCGATCGTCTTCTCGCTCGACCGCACGAACAGGAAGCCGCCGTTGGGGAAGTTGCCCAGGCTGTACGGGTCGCCGATGAACACGTCGCTCGAGATCGCGATGTCCGCCGCCATCGAGATGTGCCGGAACGGGTCGCGGAACCACATCACGTCCACGTCCTGCGTCGGTTGTTCATTGTTAGTATTAGCAACAACAGCATGTCAGCAACCTATGATCTTTTTTTTTAAGAAATGACATACCCTGTTTTTATAGAAAGCAAATAAAAGTATACAAAAAGTCAGCCAGCAACCTATGATATGATCTGCCAGCCTTGATCGGATCAATCCACCCCTTTTCAGGCAGCTGCATGCTACCAATTATTCAAGCGCCGATAACGAACGATTGATTACTAGAGGCATGCTCATCTCATCCATCCGGACGGTCTGGTTCCGACAGCATCCAAATACGTCTTGCCTCACGGTGGGCCCAACAGCGCCATCACGCCAGGAAAACCGTGTCAGCTACTTACTCCTACGGAATCTTTGGGCTTTTCACGTTGCAGTCGGCTCTACGTGACAAGCCACAAGTTCCAACCCACATGCATGGTGTAGAATAGCTTCAGGATTGCTTGCACTGGACACCGAATTCAATATTGCTTTATCTTATCAAGACTCTAATGTGGATAAATGTGCGTTTCATAGTTTATGTGTATTCATCTCACAAAATATGGTGGTACTCGTATAGTGACACCGGGTCGATTTCTCCGCCACTGTAGACATGCATGGTCAAAGTCTGAAATAAACAGTACTACTACCATACCCTCCCGTGGACATATATTTCAATTCAGCACGAGAGAGGAAGCTGGCTGGCTAGCCAAGCAGGACCAGAAGCCAACCCGTTCAACCACCCAGCAACGCAACAATCCGTACCACCTTGACCAACTGTCTGACAGTGACATGCATGATGTATAATACGTATGGTACGTGGTAGGAATTGCAGTGTACAGTAGGTAGGCATACTGACCGTGAAGAGGAAGTTGTAACCGAGCTCGAGGACGGTCTGCTGGAACCTGTTGCGTCCCCACATCATCTCGAGGTAGTCCTTGCTCATGAACATCTTCTCGGAGCGGTAGTCGACGCCGGTGGCGGTGCGGAGGAAGTAGCAGTGGCGGTGCACCGCCCCGCACTGCTCGTACGCCGCCGGGTCCATGGTCACGATCACCAGGTGCTCCAGCAGCCGCGCCACGCCGCCCTCCCCCAACCGGAAGCTCTCGAAGAAGAGGTCCAGCAGCGACCCCGGCTTCGTCCACGCCGCGTTGATCTGCGTCATGATCACCGTCCGCTCCTTGGTCGCCGCCCGCCGGAGCACCTCCTCCAGGTCGCCGAACGGCGACTCGGCCTACACATAAAAAAAAGCCACAACCAACCAATGGTCAAAACCTGCATGATTCATCATTTCTGTAGAGATCGACGATCGATGTCGATGCGTATTTCGTATGCGACGAACCATGCATGCATACGTTGATCACCTTTACGTACTAGTAATTGGATTGTGCTGCGTCTGCGTGCATGTGACAGGGGCAACCAAGAGACAAAACTGGAGCAGGCTGGGACCTAGGCTAGGCGTTCGATCGGCATTAGCCATTAGGTGAAGAGTTGCATCCATCTGCTCCTACGGGTCATCGATCCAGGACCAGCAGGTACACGCGCCAATCAATGCCATGCTGCTGCTACTCTAGCAGCAAATCAACTTGAGTTTTTCTATTTTCTGTACCTGTGTACGTGTGCCGTCTCACATGCATGCATGTACAAGAATGGGGTGGATTTTTCGGTCAGCCATGCCCCCCTACTGCTGCGCGCCATACACGAACATGGCCAGGCAGAGGCCGTCCGATCAGGAGCAGCACCAGGGTGACGGCCGGTGGCAGGGGCGGAGCCAAGATTTAGGTATAGGGGTCGTAGGACTGGTCTTTAATGTAGCATGGACAGTAAAACACAAAAATGTATGTTAGCCAATTCGAAAAGAAAGTACACATTTATTTGCTTAAATTAAGCTCTGCGTGTAATTTCTCGCATAGGTGTGAGGTGTCGATCATGGTCTGAAACTTTATACCTTTTGGATACTATGTTGCCAAAAATAAGACAATAAAGGAGAATAGTTCACCATAGTAGTCAACTCCAGTACTGTGTAAGACTATCAAAGTGGACACTAATATCTCAGTACTAGTACTTAAGAGAGAACTAAGTACTACTAACTAACTAATTTACTAACACATAAATTTAATCTCAATTAGCATATTAAAGAACTAACAAACTAGTACTTAGAGAACTAAGTAATACTAGTCTATAACTACTACCGACAGAATTAAGCACAGTGAAGAATTAACAAACTAGAAGATTATTAATGAAGCTAGTACTAGGCTTAGAGTAGAGGTGCTGGACTGCCGGTAGCCTGATACTTAATCGAGGGTGGGGTGCCGAACACGTGTGGCAGCAGGGGTGCAGCTGCCTGGAAGGAGGGCCATGCCGACAGCAGTTACAGGAATACAATTGTTTTTGCTTTGGGGTTCGAAATCTCCTGTAAATGCTCTTGTATCCTCTAGTTTACGTGGAGAAACTGCAAGTGTGACGAGTCATTCGGATTTTTAATGGTGATGGTTGATAAGTGATGCTACATGGGGAGAAGGAAAAGTGGTTGCGAAAGGTGCAAGAGGAGAAGAAAGATCCACGTATCCATAGCCTAGAGGCGGGAGCTGGTCTGGAGGCCGGCTTTTTTTACAACTAGACTTGGTAAATGATAAACTAATCGCGCTTTGGTTAACCGGTCGCCGTCAGGTTGCGTGACTAATTCAAAAAGGATTCTGTAAATATGTTTTTCTATTAATCGCTGATTGCAGCACATATAAATGGCATCTCTGGTTTTTGTTATCCTATTAAAAAGCATGATGCCACCGTCTCACAGGCTTGTTTGTTCCTCTCTCTCTCTCTCTCTCTCTTTTGAAAAGAGAGAAGAGGAGAGCAAGAAAATAACTTCTGACCAATGATCAGCAATCAAAAACACCACATGCATCCATACGCTCATGTTCTCAAATCATAAATAACAACTTATATTTGAAATCCGAAATGGTATTTTCTCCAAATTAATTTGTTTTGTTGAGAAAAATGATCGCTCAAACAGTGCTAGCAAATGATTCATCAGAAAGAAAGCAGTAGTAAATAAACGGAACGACAAACAGCGTGATTTTGAGACGGCAGAAGGGCCAAGAGCAAGAAAACAAATTAATAAAGCGTACCTCCGGGGCAGGAGCCGGAGCTGCCGTGGTGACGTTGGGCTCCGCCGCCCGGTCCTTGGTGGCGGTGACCTCCTGTACGGAGAGCGTCTCCTCTGGCGGCTGGGCGGCCGTGCCGTCGTCGTGGCTCCAGGCGGCGATGTCGACGAGGCGGCGGGCGGGGCTGGCGGACATGAAGAAGAGGACACAGACGGTGGCCATGGCGGCCCCGAGGACGAAGGATACCAGCGGGCTGATGCTGCTTACCTCACCGCCCTTCATCTTGCCGCCAAACATCGATCGAGTCGACTGCTACTGCTAGAGCTCTCAAACAAATTTGTTTGATCTGATGCTGTGCTGAGCTGAGCTGCAAAACGGCAGGGCCCGACTCGATGCCTTGGGAGGAGAGGAAGGGAGCAAGGAAGGCAAGGCTTTTAAGAATGAAGAAAGGAATGGGTGAAGCGGCCGTCGTGGAGGCGGCTTAGGCTTAGGAGGGACAGATCATCATCATCGTATTCCCACTGATTGATTGATCTGGTGATTACTCAGGTATTTCGTTCGTTTAGTTTGTCGGCGTGTAACGTATACTCGGCTTAGGAATGGGTGAAGCGGCCGTCGTGGAAGCAGCAGTTTTTATACACACGTGTAGACCTCTACTAATACAGTAATACTTGGTTGTTCCACCTGTGGCTTGGCATGTCAGGTTTCAAAGTCGTCACACGGCTCCGGTTAGAGACTGACTGGGTTGGTTGGGCTTCTTTTAATTGGGTTTTTTTTGGGGGATTTGTATGATTAGTTTATCTTCGAGTTTAAATTACTGTATGTCCACTTCATAGAGTGATCGATGAACTTCCTTCCTTTGCAGTCATAATCTGGAATGGACCTGCATAGCTCAGCATTAATGGAGACCATGCAGTTTGTTTGATGTCATTTTAGGAATCCAGAGGGAGGGTGTCGACAGTAATTTCCTAAGTGGGGAACGAAACGATGGAACATGTAATAAATAAACTTCCAAAAACGTCGCTTCATTTGCTGAGTCCAAGTATTGGCGAGCTGTAACAATTGTTGCAGAGAGATGTGATATCAGTTGTTTCAACGGCATGCCTTGAGTCAAAATACCATTAGGTGTTACAAGAGATCAGAATCAACGTGTTCAGCTTGTAGCGGACGAGTTAGGCGAAGAGTTTTCCTACAGGAGGTGACTGTTGATGTTTAGGTCCGATCGATCGAGCATCACCGTTCCATGGACTTAACGACGATTTCGCTTTCGTTTCCTCAAGAACTCGCGTGTCGTGTCCGCTAATGCTTATGATTGTGAGTCGGTGAGTGCAGGAAGATTGTTGCTGTACTAGCTAGGTAGGGCCTTCCATTTCTACTCTAAACAAAAGCAGCGCAGGTTAACGAGATCCCGTCATTCCGCCGCCAATTTCGGAATCACAAGACTAACCTTTGAATTGAACATGATGGTAGTTAATTTTGTCGGTACAGGGATATAGAGGCTGTTTGCTTGGCATCCTGGCACTTGTTGCTTGGCGGGCGCTGAAGGCTGCCAGGACATTTTTGCATGCGTGCCAGGCAAGGATGCCAGCCAGGCCACCAAATCCAACGCCTGGAGCCAAGAAGCGGTGCTGAGGAGCTAGCCTTCCAATCCACCGTCGATAGATTCAATCTAACGTTCCATTTTTATTCACCAATTTGAGGCGTAGATTTCAACCAAACAACTCATCTTTAGATTTACAGTGGACAAAAATCATCTCTTTCAAGATTCTGCTCCAGACACCACTTTTTCTTGGGACATAGAACCCATGACACCAACCAAACAAACCCATATACCCTAGCGAAGTATATCCGAGTCCAAACAAAAGAAGCGCTTTTGCAAATAAGTAGTTGCATCCATGTGTATAGAGGCTTCACGTATTAGAAAACCGATCTCAACCATCCGATCGTAATGCAAAGGTTCAAATCAAGCGTTATTTTCACTATAGTAAAATCGGTGCGATAAAGCGATCATCTGCGTTACCGCGGTGGATCCGGAGCCTGTACCTACTCCAGGCTGCGCAAAAGTTAGCTAGCTCCACGATCAGAGTTGATAACCTTACTACTCCTAGTTACTAGCTATAGTACTACTAGTTACTAACTTTACTATACCACATATATGCGCAGCTAACTAATTCAGGTTCATGTCGTGATCACAGCTCCCGAGTCCAGAAGACTGGTTACCCTGCCTAACCTTAAGAGCAGAGTGGGATTGGACCGGTTAAGGGCATGCACAGTAGTATAATATCAGTCATATATAATCATTTACTATGTAAGATTTTTTTATGATATGGATAAGAGAGAGGTAGAAATTGTCTGATATGTAACAGACGATTACATAAAGACATTTATAAACACTATTTCTGCTATTGTATGAGTTGTATCTAATTTTATCATAGATGGCGTAAAAGATCACTACAGACAATCATTGTCTATACCACTGTACATATCCTAATCTGGCGTTTCAGCTTAGTACCGATTCCAAGCACCCAACTCTGCCGAACCTTAGGCGCAGCCATATGGCCATACCTGATGGTCGGCTTTCTCATGGAATTGGGCCGATCGATCAAGCCAGTAGTCCAACTATTTTTTTTATACCAATCTTTGACTTTGCCTAGTGGCCACAGTTTGGCGCATGATGAAGTGATTATTACGGTCATAGATTATGTAAACGGAATTTGACCAGCAACGACAGCTGTTAGGATTGTCTTGGAAGTTTCCTCGAGTGACCTCATACGTGCAAGCACAAGGCTGGCAACTTGATGGACTATACCTAGTTTGATTCTATATAGGTAGGTAGACACGGCTTAATTTGCTATATCGTTACCGATTAAAGTATACTTATATGGCCATCATTAGCGGATCCATGATGCAACATAAACGAGGATTACTTGCCAGCAGCACACAAAAGAAAAGAAAAGAAATGGAGGAGGAGGTGCATGTACACAGTAGTTGGTTGCACATGGAGCTGAAACACGGCCCCAAAAAATCAGTAAGCAGGACAGTTGGAGGCCTAGCGTCGGTTTGTAATTTTAATTCGAAACAAATCCTGTCTAAGTGCAAACCAGCCTGCTCTGCAAGAAAAGAATTTCAGGGCGACCTCTTAGCTAGGCTAGCTCTCACCTTGCTCGGTGGAGAGGTTGCTGTTTAGGCGATACGGCCACGCGTCTAACGCAACTAGGTAGGGCGACTATTGCAGGATACATGAGCATGCACACGAAACATCAGGTGGAAACCAAACTAGCGCGCTTTCGATCACGGAAGTCAGCTTAGAACGGAGGAATCCAGTAAAATTTCGAGTGCATGGCAACAAGCAGGCAGACGAATGCACGATCGATCGATCGATCGAATCATCTCTCCTTGCGCTGCAGGGCGCCGTGCGTCCGACGCGAGCATGTCTAGCTTTGAGAAGAGCTGCTGGTGAGCTCGATCGGCGTCCTGTGAAGCATTCATCCATTTAAACAGGTCAAAGAAAGTGGGGAAAGGAGAAGGAAACGAAAAGGTCCAGCTGATGAACACGGTGTTTCCGGGGCGCTTTGGCAGCCTGAGGGAAGAAGAATACCGCTGCTTAATCCAATGGATGTGACCGAGCAGCTATGGTTGGTGGTTGTACCGGAAGAAAGGGAAGGGAGGCTAGCCTCCGCCTCTCTGCCTCTGCCTGGCTGGCTGGAAATCGTCGGTTCTGCAGCAAAGCACGGGACTTTTGTTGTGCTTTGTGGCCGTTGAAGCAGCCGGTGTTGTTTACGCTTGAGCCGTCCACCGACAGCTTAATCTTGCTTGCTCATCACAGTTCCCAACTGCTACACGGAAACGGATCCTCTGCATTGAGAAATCCAATGCAATGCAGAGGATCTGTGTGATTTGCATTAGAAAGCGATCTCCATCGCCTGACTACTATCTAGTGACGGATCCAGGATTAAATCTAAGCTAAGATGGAGTGAACTATAACTAAAATGCAATAGTGAAGATTTACACATGATGACACCATGCTTGTAGTACACTAAATTAAAATGCAATAAGCCAAATTATTTCCAACCATACTTCTTAAACAACGCATCATGAAAGCTCCTTACATCATTTCCATGTTGTTTGTGAAGATGATTATAACCAATTTGTTGAGTCCGTTTCATTAACAAATACTATCTCTAATGTCCAAAGTTGTATATTCATCAATTGTTTCTAAAGTGGGGTCCCGGGAACTATGCCATCTGGATCAATCAAAGTTATAATACTTCTCCATTCTTAAATTCAAACTACAAAGACAAATTAACCTACTGTGAATGAACTTTGGAGATTATTTGAAGATTATTAGACTTAAATAGGGAAGGCCAAAGAGATTAAGGAATCACTTGTAAAGTGATTAGATGCTAAGAACACTGAAAAGACCGAAGCCCAATCAAATCGTGGCAGATCCTAGTCCCTCCCTGCGCCGGCCCAGGCGCCCAGCAGGCGCCACGCTCCTCCCGAGACCACAGCCGCGCGCTCCTCCTCCCGGGCTCCTCCTCCTCGATCTCCACGATGGCGCCTCCGGCCCGGCCGGCAGCTCTCGCTCCCGCTCCTCGGCCTTGCAGCGCTCACCTCCCGCTCACATGATCTGGTGATGCCATGCCGCCATGAGTGGGTTGGAGATTCGAGTTTTTTGAATTGGGGATTTGGGGGCCGGGGAGAGGTTGAGACTATGAGATGATGGGCTTGGGCGGATATGGGTATTGGCGCTTGTGGCGCTTCTTCTTCTTCCTCCTCTGGGCCTGAAACCTCACTCTTGGCTCTTCTTGTGATGGGCTGACTGCTGTGTGAGTGGCGCCAGTGAGGCAGCGCAGAGCGGGGGATCGCGTGGCCGAACCTCGGCGCCGCCTAGCCTTGCCCTATTCTTTGGCCGCCTGCTACCATCAAAGGCCCGGATCCGCGCGACAATATTTTTGCTCTGATAAAACATGCCGGTGCATGTTTCCCGCTTCTGATATTTTCTGCGATTCGATGGGGAGTGTTGTTTCTGGCCTCGCGCCTCTGTATCTGACGAGAGGATCCAGACCCTGCTATACTGCTAATTTGCTATACAACCTGTAGGATGGGATCACGGGCCATACATACGGCAAGATTAATTTTTTGCCACTCGCGCCATATGTGTGAATGACTACCATCAAAGGTCCAGATCAAGCGACAATATTTTTCTTCTGATAAAATCATCTTTGGTGCACATTTCCTGCTTCTTCTGATTTCCTCGGTTCCGCTGAAGAGCGTTGTTTACCGCTCGCGCCTCTGTATTACAACCTGTAGGGTGGGATCACGGGGCCATACATACGGCAAGATTAATTTTCTGCCACTCGCGCCATATGCGTCAATGACTAAAAAAAATGTGACAAAATTCCGTTTGACTTCCATCTTGATGACCTAACCTTAGTTGAGTTTGGCGAAAAGTATTGGTAAATTAGGGAACCTTAACATGTGAACCAAACAAAAACATGCCTCGCAGCAATACCTAGTGCGCGCATGATGCTTAGGACAGAGAGATGTACTGTATTTTTTTTTAACGCGGAGACGTCCAGTCCTATGAATGTAGAGGATCTTGTGTGCTTCCACGGAGAAGCAATGTAAAATAAAAAAATACTGCAAAGTATATATGAACAATGACTAGCTAGGTGTCTAACGATTCTCTCCGTTTCTCTCTCTTAAGAAACAAGAGGACGATCCTCCAATTGTACGTGCTTGCAGCACACATACTGCGTGCGATACATCGCCAGCATGAGTCGTTGTTCTTGGCTGCAAATTTTCCTGGCTTTGCAGCATAAATAAACTGTTTGCATTTGCAGGCGAAGAGTGTTCCAGGTGATGTGCAGAGAAAAGGTGTAGTGTGTTTTGCCAAAGAGATGTGCTGTGCTCACCTGGGCTGGATTGGACTAGGGCCGCTGCCGGTTTGTGTCTTGGTGACGGGACTAGATCTTTTAGGCCCACTCAACCTGAGAGAACAAGGTACGACCCATTTGAAGAGCCCTGATTAACACCACAATAAGCCCAGCCCGATTAGCACCCGGCCCGGAAAGCCCACTTAACCAACCAACGTCGTCAGTTCGTTCGTCGCTCGTGAAGTCGTTGAGACTTCCATCTCCCTTCCGTTCAGATCACCGTCGGCTAGATCGAATCGATCTCCTCCGTCTTCTCCAGACCCACCGAGCCGCACCGCACACTCCCTCTCCCTCAGATCCAGGTCTTCACTCCCCTCGTCCGCGGCCACATCCGGGCGCTGAACCCTCGCCATGGCGTCCCAGCCGCAGCCGACGGACCTCTTCGGCGAGCCCATCGAGGCGCACCCGCCCTGGTTCAAGCCGGAGGTCTTCCTCCGCGCCGACTTCGACCCGGACGCCTACGTCGCCGAGCTCCGCTCCTACGTGCCCCTCGAGAGCCTAGCCGCCGAGCTCCGCTCCCACCTCGCCGCCCTCCGCGCCGAGCTCGTCGGCCTCATCAACCGCGACTACGCCGACTTCGTCGGCCTCAGCGCCGACTCAAGGGTGTGGACGCCGCGGCCGCGCGCATGCGCGCCCGCTCGCCGAACTGCGGGACAAGGTCGCCGGGTTCCGCGCCGCCGCGGCTGCCGCGCTCGCCGCCCTCCGCGCGGGTCTCGAGCAGCGCGCGGCTGCGACTGCCGCCCGCGAGCTTCTGGAGCTGCTGCTTGACACATCGCACGTCGTTTCCAAGGTCCGATCTGAGACTGCTGCTCGCTAAACGTTAATGTAGCTTATTCGTCAACATTGGTAGATCCAATGTCACTGCCGACTAAATTGTTATCCCTGCATACAGATGATCGATATGTCATTGCCGGCTAAATTTTTTCCCTGAATACAGATGCGTATATATGTCGAAATTTACATGCTTTAACCTATCATAATGCAGAATTTTGTTTCATGTTTGAAAAGTTGCTCTGACTTTTCTCTTGATAGCCATCTAGGATTATCTCATCAATGTTACCATTAAAACAAGTTCTATTTATGTTTTCCAATTTGTATCTGCCATCATTTCATTTTTAGGTAGAGCTTTATCCCATGTCATGTTGCTTATGAAATCTAAAGTTTATTTTTTTTTGTTTATCCAGGTTGAGAAACTGATCAAGGAATTACCAACCGCACCATCTGATTCATCGAATGTTGAGGTTGTTTCACTTGATAAGGGCCACTCAGGCAATGATACTACGCCACCAAATGTGGAGGTTGGGAGAGAAACACAAAGCATTCTCTTAGAAAGAATCGCCAGCGAGATGAACCGGCTCAAATTCTACATCAGTCACGCACAGGTCTGTGCCAGCATATACTGCTGGACCTTAGGCACTTCTAACCTATAAGTTTTTTTTTTGGCTTTATTTTCGTTGTTGAACAAAACCATTAGGAAAAAGTTGCAATGCAAAATGAATATACCTAGTTCGCACAAAAGGTTTGGTATTTTTGTGCCACCATTGAACAATGCACATAACAATAAAACGACAATGCAACATCAAAATTGGTCAGTTATACTTCATAGTTAAGATTTTATGTAAGTTCTTTTTTTTGCAAGTTTTGTGCTAGAATCTGATGGCCAAACCGCCGAAGTGCTAACACAGTTTTGTATTGGTAGATTTCACTTCATTGCTATTTGCTAACATGATGCATCATATGCATTTTAATGCAACTTATTTATGATTCTTATTCTGTTACATTTTGGCAGTACAGAACCTTCCTTTTATTGAGAACATGGAGAAGAGGGTCCAAGGTGCTACAAAACTACTGGATGGTAGCTTAGAGCGTTGCTTTGTGGATGGTCTAGAGCATCGTGATGCGAAAGTAATATACAACTGCTTGCGCTTACGCTGCTATTGACAACACATCTTCAGCTGAAGAACTTTTCCGTACAACAGTGGTGTCCCGTTGATTCAGAAAATTGTCCCTCAAAACTACATAAAAGCTGTTGCTGGGGTATCTTCTGATGGGCTGGAAGATGATTATCAGCAGATAATGCAATGTGTAGAAAAAGATTGCAAATTTATTTTGGAAATATCTTCATCAGGTAATTATCAATTCTGTTCAAACTTCAAACAATTTCATTATTACTTAATAAGTTGAAGCCTAAATGCTGCATTTGGACTTAGATTGATGTATCATCTAATTGACTCTTGTTTGATTTGCAGCAAACTCTGGACTTCATGTTTTTGATTTTCTTGCCAATTCAATACTCAAAGAGGTTCATTCTGCAATCCTGAAGGGAAAACCTGGGTCCTTTTCTTCTGGAAATCCCCAAGGATTCCTGAAAAACTACAAAGCGAGCTTAAGGTTCCTTGATTTTCTGGAAGGTATTCTTAATTATGTTGCAAAGTGGTTATTGTTTTCTATTATGTGACCTGCTAAGTCTACTACAATACTATTATACGCTTGCTTGCAAAGCATGCTGGTGTATATCTATCTATTTGGTACTATGAGTGGAACAACCATCATATTGGACTAAGAAGGGAATGAGATTAGACTGGGTTGTTCCTTATTTGAGGAAGTGATGTCTTGAGAACTTTGATATGTACCAGGTGCTACATTCAGCTGCCAACTGTGTTGGAATGGAAGTTCATAGCGCTGTGTCCTTTTCGTTGTTGTGTTATAGAGAGTTGCAAAGTGCAAGACATCTCTATTTTTAAAGATCGATGCATATGGCTATCCGGAGTCGTGATTGATCTAATATTTCGTTCTGTAGGTTACAGTCCTTCCAAGCCTGCTGTAACAAAGTTCGCTCTGAGCCAGCTTACACAGAATTCATGCGACAGTGGCAGGTTAATGTCTACTTTTCTCTAAGGTAAGCATATATATTTATACTATTGCATTGTTAGATGTGCTTCAGAACTTTGTTTCTAACCTGATTTCTACTGGTTCAATTACACAAGATTTCAGGACATTGCTGGTGGTCTTGATTCTGCCCTTACAGCCACAATTAGTCCTGTTGGAATGCATGAGAATCAAGCGGGCGAAGAAATTGTTGTTGAAGCAAAGTATTAAGCTTTTAGAAAGTTTGCAGTCCTGCTGGAGTGATGATGTTCTTATTCTCTCTCACTCTGATAAATTCCTCCGTTTGTCTTTGCAGCTTATTTCAAGGTTAGCTACTGCAAAGGATATTCCATTTCCTCACTTTTCATAATTTAACCTATGGAGGTTGACTTATTTTTCTATGTTCCTGTACAATAAGGTATACAACATGGCTTTCTTCTGGTCTGGCTGCACGTAAAGCTTCTGATGGGAGTTCAAGTTCTCCTGCAGATGCTGAATGGGCACTATCTGTACCTGTGGAGGATTTCATATATGTATGTCACATCTACAATACTCTGTCTCTTTGAACCCTGACCATGTCATTTCAGTCATCAGGACCTAGCGCTTTTCGTTCTGCACTGTGAACCTTGCATCTTATGACTGATACCGAGTATTATCATCTTAGTTGCATTACTCTTGTAAGTGTATGCTTTGTTTGAAGTTTGTGAATTTACTAAATTAAGTTGGCAATAATTTGATTAGTTGACTCCATGCTAAGGTCTAAGTGCTCAGGGAGTCAGAGGCTCAGTGCAAAGCTGACTACTTCCACTTCTAGCTTAACCAGGATCATATATGGTGGGGTTAGTTTTGGAAATAGTCTGCAGTTGGTAGCACACTGTGTGGCAATTATGAGGCAATGAAAGGGCATGTCACAAAACATTTTTCACATGTGAACTGGAAAGAGCTGTTCCATTTTATTCTGGTTGTATATTATGATTGTGTTGCGGGTTGGAGGCTAGTCAATATTACTATACCTGTGCAGCTTCCTATTGTTTTGGCCTCTATTTTCATAATTCTTGTTACATTCTGAAAATGGTATACAATGTTGAGCAAATAGAAGTTTAAGGCTCTTTGACATATTTTGTCTTTTGGATAAAATTGTTATGTTCATTGATGTACAGGTAATGCATGATGTAAATGCCGTAATGGGCGAGCTTTCGGAATCAGGCAACTTTGTGGGACATGTTATCCAATTGCTAGCAGCATGCCCTGTCAGAAATGCCTCTTGTGAAACAAAGCATACTGCAAGCTGTTGAACCTTTAAAGGAGTTGTTGCCTGTCATAATGAATGTCATGATTGGGGTCATAGTTAAAAAGTCAAATGAGGTGAGTAGATCAATGTCAGCAGAAGGGAAACACTATAAGCATACGTGTCTTTTGTTTTGGCATGACATATTGCCTGGATATAGAGGTTAATGTTGCATTTGTAAATTATTTTATCTAATGCAGCATTTTAAAGATATGTTCCTTTTGTTCTATGATTGTAACTATTTTTTGGATTGATTGTATAGGACCTTAAACACCTGAAGGGAATAACAGCGACATATAGGATGACCAGTAAACTTCTAGTGAGGCATTCTCTGTATGTATCTGAAATTTTGCATCCACTTAAGGTGAATGGACTTCATGTTTTACTTTTCTTTTTTGCAATTTATATTTCTCTACATTCAAGCATCAAAGCTGAACTGAAAGCACACGTGTGTTCTATAATAGCATATTTACCATTAAAAATGTTCAATTCAGTGGAAATTGTGGTCCTGCACCTTAAAGCCTGTTTTTAACCTGTGGGAAGCGAAAGTTTCCTGAATACTGATAACTAACAAGTGACAACAAAGATACAGGCAGAGTATTATTCTTTCAATGCTCTGGTGTTTGGTTTGAGTGGTGTTTTTTCTTGTTAGTAGTTTAGCTTAAGCTTTTTGAGTTTTTATTGCTCTGGGCTTTGTGTTAGCAAATAGGTCTTATTGCATGACTAGTTATGTTCTGCATTTGTATGGTTCTTGTATATTCTTATAGCTGTCAAAATCAGCTGAAATTTCTCATAACAGGTTTATATGTTTATTTTCAGTTTGCTTTGTTTTATTATGAGCTTTTCCTTTGTGTTCTTCCAGGTGTTTCTTGAAGGAGGCGTGTTCACTATTTGTCTGAAGATGATAAAACTAAGCTGCGCCGTGGATCTACAGACAAGATCACTGCAATTTATTATGACATGGTATCCGAAGTAGTCAACGTGGTAAGTAAGGATTGCCTACTGCTTATGAAAATTTGGCTCTACCTATTAGTTACTTAGATAAATTTGTTTTGATCTGAAGGCAAGGAAAACTGAATCTTCATTGCAAAGACTGCGCCAAGGTGCACAAAGGCAGTAGGAGCTAGTACTGATGCCTCAGATAACATCATATCTGATACCGACAAGATCTGCATGCAGCTATTTCTTGATATTCAGGTTTGCTAGCTGTCCTTTTTCCGTCATGCTCACAAATGATATAGATGCTATGTATTATTTGTAAGAAATTCTCTTTGTAAATTCATTTTGCATCGACTGTAAAGGATATAGCTGTTCTTTACTCTTCACTATTTGGTTTCTTCCAATGCCCAAGCTTTTATTTTTTACTAGCTTCTTCTAACCTGATTTTCATTTTTTTTATGCAACAAGTTTAAAGTTTAAACACTTGGTACATTCTGTGCTACATTCTACACATACAAAGGTTTCCACATGTCTTGTTTAGAAGAATTGAAAAGATATCAGGCAAAGTGTTGAGATAACTTATGTGATTAAACATGGTATAGAGCTAAAGATGTATCAAGTTATATTGGATGCACTGCACTGCCACCGACTTCTTATTTTGCATGTATTGTTTTGCAGGAATATGCACGAAATCTTCGCGCGCTAGGAATAGATGCAAGAGAAATGGAATCCTACAGAGCTCTATGGCAGTGTGTTGCCCCTAAAGACAAACAAGATAACATTCAGTTTTGATGTAATGAACATTGTCGATATATAGAAATATTGCCCGTAGGTCCTTCAATATGCGTAGATATATCAGGTGTTGTTCATTTAGGTTGGAAGTGTGGTTTATACATAGAGCACTGAATTTTGATTACTGTCATTATTTGATTTTGTTATGACAATCACCTCCGGATTTACAAGGATATATCCAAAATTTGAGAATATGTATCAAAACCTTTTTTCGTTCGAAATATTTGGATTCTGTTGAACATGGAATTTAATTACCTGTAGCTATCCTTGTTCATTTATTGACTTATTGCAGAGGATATACTGAACGCTTCATAATCCATACGGATCTTTACGTCTATATAGCAGGAAGCCAAGGAAAAAAAAGAGTAAAAGCTTTGCATCGACAAATCATAAGCCGATATTCCCAATCTTCCAAGTTACAACAGCTGAGCAGATCTTTCGAGAAAGCTAGCTGCGGTTATTTAGGCTGAATCTTTTATTTCAAAAAGGACATGCATTTTTATTTCCAGCCCCGGCGCGTTTTCAAACGCAGTGTTAGTTCATCCAGCCACAACGAACAACACAATGACGGCGAACCAACTCGAAGTACCAGTGTGCTATTGGTAATTTGTTGGTTTGCAACTAGAATGAACGTTTTTTATTTATTAATTAGCCTTTTAAAATTTTATTTTAAAGTTAACCCGCCGACTTTATTTTCAATTATTTCGCTTTGGTTACACCATACGAATGGTGGTGTAACAAAACAATGCTATCACGTCGGAGGATAAATCCGCTAAAATAGTATTTTTGTCGCGCCACCGCGTGGCGTGACAAGAGTTTGCTAAATCTGGTGGCGTGGCGGTGTTGTTTTGTCACGCCACTGCAGGTGGTGTGATCAAAGAGATCGAATTGGAAATAAAGTTAGCGGAAGGTTAACTATAAATTAAAAAGAAGGGTTAATTAATAATAATAATAAATCAACTAGAATCTCTAGCTCCCCTTCAATCTGGCAATGGAACAACGTTGCACGATTCTTTCGAGACAAATGAGTCACATGTTACAAAAGGCTCAAACTACTGAACCACACGCTCGCAAATTCGTGTTCTGACATGTCTCGCTACCAAACAATATCACAACAAAGACAGACAGATTGGGCATTCATCTGACAATGACACAATCACCGTAGGTTTATGTAATCCTCGCATCTAGCATCTCAGTTCTTGAACCAACCGAAGCATGAGCAACCCTGCAAGGAAGCAATACACCGAATTAAACAGGATTCTTTGATGCAATTGAAAGCGCGAGAGGGGTTTGGGGAAGACGCCACACAGCGATTGCATTCCTTCAATTAAACAGAAAGTGTACAAGAGTGTTACATGGTAAGATGTAAGCGCTATGGAAAGTACACCAAATTGCGGTAGCACAGGATAGACGAGATTGTTAGATTATGGGAGAAGATGAACGAGGGCTGAATTCTTGGATGTATTGCAAGAGCACAAGAGATAATACATATTGTACAAGAGAAACCCTAGACTAAACTATAATTATTTAACTACCCCTAACATTTATATAACTATTACACTTCTACCATACATTACACTAGTAACCTTAACACCCCACTCAAACTTAGCGTATGCAATAGTATTGAGTTTGAAGAGGACAACACTAAAATAAAAGATAAATCAAGTCCAAGCTTGAAGATGATGTCGAAGCATGCAACTCTTGAAACCAACAAGCGAGAATAGAGAGCGTCAAATCAAGCGATGAAAAGAGAGAGAGAGAGAAACACGAACCGGATCCGCCCACCCAAAAGTGAGGTAGCGATGTAAATGCGGCGCCTAACGAAAGGCAAAAGGCGACGAACCGGATCCGCCCGCCAAGAAGTGAGGTCTTGGTGTTGAATCGCACCGAAACAAATGCAAAACGGCGAACGGATCGCCCGCCCAAGATGTGAGGTGGCGGTGTCAACTCGGCGCCGATGGAAACAAAGGCGAAAATCTGATTGTGATGACGACAAACAAGGCCATTGGTCAAGAGTCGCAATGGTGCGAAGATATATTGTAAGATGGCTACAAGAGAGGACCAAGAGGGCAAAGTCACATCAACAACGATCTTTGGGGGTGACCCGCGCTCGATCAATGGACGGACCACGAAACCCGAAAAGGAAGAAGCAATTGCACGATCGACAAAGGATATGATGAATTGGCACGACATTGGCGAACTCAAAGAGATATATCGGACTTGGATGGACTCGATGGAAATCAAAGGAAAATAGACTTAGGATACTAGCGGCGACAGCGATAACACCTCCTCCGGCAACCAAGACCAACACCAAATAGCAAGGTCACGAGAAGAACCACACAAGCATCAACGGTAGTGCTTGAACAAACCGGCACACATGCGGTACCGCATATAATAGCGAAACGCGGTGGAAGGCAAGGTCAAGCCGGGGTGGTGATGGAGATGGCCGACAACGATAAAGCGGCGGGCGGCTAACTGAGCCGGGCGATGAAGGCGATGAAGCTATCGGTGAAGATGATTTCCGCCGCGATGGTGGCGATGAATCGAGCTCGAATGAGCGATGGGGCCTGATTCGACAACGGTGTGCTCGGCGAGGCGAAATGAGGTTGGCGGCGATGACCGACTTGATCCGGCCGGTGATGGCGAAACGAGCTCGGCGGACTCGAATCGAGGAAGGTTGATGTCAAACTCGTGGAGGTGCTAGAGGGCGGCAATCGTGAAACCGCAATGAGAAAAGCGAAGCGACAAAGCTCGATCAAGCGAAGGTGCTCGGGTAGTCGGTGGCGTAAATTGGAGTCGTCGGTGACCAGGTCAAGCCGGGAGTCCGATAGCATTGGAACGAGAGCGTGACCCTTGGAAGATGGCGAGGAGGATCTGACGTCAAGGTAGAGGCTTGGGTGGAAGAAGATGGAGGCTAAAGTTTGGATCTAGGCTCGATACCATGTTAGATTATGGGAGAGAAGAGGAATGAGGGCTGAATTCTTGGATGTATTGCAAGAGCTCCATGGATAATATATAGTGTACAAGAGAAACCCTAGACTAGAAGAGGAATGAGAGGTGAATTCTTGGATGTATTGCAAGAGCCAAGGGACAATATATAGTGTACAAGAGAAACCCTAGACTAGACCACAATTACATAACTACTCCTAACACCTATATGACTATTACACTTCTACCACATTACACTACTACCCTTAATAGAGATCACATACCAACTATACAAAGGCAAATGATAATATCAAATCCCAAAGGATCATATATCTAACATCCCCCAGGTTGAATCGTGAGGTAGCCGAGCGTCGAGGTATGTGAAACTCTTGAAATACAGAGCCTTTGGTCATCATGTTGTGTATTGTTATTGGAAGGACATGGAGAAGCGGACCAAGCCAAGAAAAACCTTCTCTCGAATGAAATGGATTTCAATCTCAATGTGCTTGGTCCATCGGTGTTGAACGGGGTTGTGGACATGTAGCGGCCCTCGCACATTATTGCAATAAACCACGATCGTTGAACATAGAGGATGGTGCAACTCTCGGAGATGCTAAGCGTAGCCAACAACACTCGACAACGGCATGGGCGACGGCACTAGACCGAGACACCGTGGCCTGGCGCTTGGAAGACCAGAAAACCAGGTTATCACCAAAGTAGATGCAGCAGCCAGACATAGAGCGACGAGAGTCGGGACAACCGCCACAGTCAGCGTCAGCGTAAATCGTCAATGTGCTGGTAGGAGACGCATGGAGGTGAAAACCGAGCTCCAAGGTGCCTTTCACATACCGCATAATGCACTTGATAAGGCTAAGATGAGGCTCTCACGAGTCATGCATGCACAAACATACCTGTTGGATAGCACATACTCTGTAGAGTCGGACACGAGATCACCCTTAGTGGCAGAGAGTTTGGAGAGAGCATCGACTAGAGTGGTGGTAGGGTGGTGGTCGACCATGCGGTAGTAGTGAAGGAGGTCCTAGCGTATTAGCCTGCGAAAGAAAAGAGACTGCAGAGTCAGAAATAGAGATGCCAAGAAAGAAGTGAAGATCCCCAAGGTGCATCATGGCAAACTTCGGAGTGAAGGCGGTTTGTAATTCTTTGGAGGAGAGCGGTGAGGAAGCCATGAGGATGATGTAAATCGATATAAAGGAGATATGCAAGATCATCACCATCTTTAAGGACAAAGAAAAGTGTCGAAGCGAAGCAACAAAGCCAAGTGTACGGATATAAGACACAAAACAACGATATACGCATGAGGGCTGCTTGAGGCCATATAGAGACTTAAGGAGAAGGCAAACATGATTGAACGGCGGGGTCAACAAAACTAGTCAATTATTGGCGATGTGATTTCATCAAGAGTGTTGTTGAGAAGGCATTCTTGACGTCCGAGTTGATGAATAGGCCAAGAGGCGAGTGGCAATGCCAAGAATGACATGAATTGTAGCAGTTGACAATGGGGTTGAAAGTCTCATCGTAGTCAATGCCTTCTTGTTGAGAATAACCATGATCAACCCAACACACTTTATAGTGAACAGCGGTGCCATCGAAGCAAAATTTGTGTTCGAAAATCCACTTGCCACTCAGCGTTAGCTTTGTGAGGAGGAACAAGGGACCAAGTATTGTTGTCGAGAAGAGCTTGGTGTTCCTTCGCCATGGCGTGGCGCCAATTAAGTCGATGAGGGCCCTCAGATAATTTTAGGAAGCGGAGAGAAAGTGATGGTGGCGAGAAAAAGGGTGGCGCTCCAATAGTTTCATGATGCCTCATATGATGGGGCCCGTAGCGAGGCGCAATCTTGGACCTAATGGAGAGTGGTGCAACCACGGAATGATAACACAACCATTGGAGATGGCGCGTCGGCGGTGACAAGTGTCTTTGCCATGGCGGGAGAAAAGGTTGAGCAATGACTCTGTAGTGGCGAGGAAAAACTCTGTTCTGCGACGGTGGAAGCGAGGACCACGGTGAGGGGCGGTAGCGGATGGTGCAGGTGAGGAATGGCAGGAGGTGTAGTAGTGGAGATGGCGTCTAGAAGAAAGTCAAGGTAGTTAGCATGGATAGTAGGAGAGTTGGCCTAAGCGAAAAGCGTTCTCGTCGAAAGTAACATGACGAGATGATCTTCGATTGGCAATGTCGAGAAGCGGTAACCTTTGTGGGTAGTAGGATAGCAGGAACACGCACCAAGTAGATCGAGGAGAGAGTTTATGTTTGGCGGTGGGCTGTGAGATTGGGGTAGCATAAGCACTCAAAGATCGAAGGTGGCAAAGGGAGGTGGTGGCGATGGAGACATTCGTATGGTGTTACAAAACAACGAGCCACGATGGGTGCCTATTGAGAAGGTATGTGGTGGAGGAGAGCTTGACCCATTGATGGCCGGTGACATATGTGCTTGGACGAGTAGTATCGCGCATGCGTCGTTGATAGTCGCGAGTGGCACATTCAACCTTCCCGTTTGTCAAGGCGTATATGGGCAAGATAAGCGAAGAAGAATGCCATTGTGGTCAAAGAAATCCAACGCCATGGAGTTGACAAACTTTGTGTCATTATCGGCTTAAATGGCTTTAAGTGGTTTGGAATTGTGTGTGAGCGTAGAGTGAAAATTTTCTAGAATGTCGTGGGTTTGAGGTTTTTCCGGAGAGGAATGTCCACATAAAATGTGAAAAATCGTCCAAAATCACAAGGTAGTATTGATAACGGAATTACTCAAAAGGAGAGGTCCACAAGTCACAATGAACAAGCTCGAAGGGAGGCGGCAGTAGTAGACATAGAACGGAGGAGAGCGGAAGACGAGCGTGCTTTCCAAGTTGACACACATGACAAGTCGACCGATTCGTTTTATTACAAGAAATAAGGGACGATTCGATGAGCATGAATTCTCACGAGTGAGTTTGCGAATGGAAATGAGGTTTTTGACTAGGTGAGGAACAATAAGGACATCACGTAAAAGAAAGGAAGCCGGAAGGAGTGGGGAGTGATTGAGTGCCCTATGGAGGTGATTGGAGCGGTGGGGCCATTCCCATCGTGACAGGGAGAATTATACCGTCGTCCAGAAGACATATGAGTGGTAGCCCCAAAGTCCATGGCCCAACCACTCGGGTCGGCGCTTTGCATCGAGAGGTTGTTCATCGTCGCGATCAAGCGGACTGACCCACATCGGAGAGGAAGGAGTGGAGTGCGGTAGCGGCGAGTGCGCAAGCGCAAATGTGGTGTTGTAGGCCTGTTGTGCCACGGGTAGAGGCGTCGGAGGTGCCATGGGCGGTGGCTAAGGATGTCATGGCTAGGGGCACACCACTACCAGCCAACAATGTTGGCTGCTACACGGACTGCGTCAACGGCATGGGCTGGCCAATCCAGGGATTAAACGCCCAGGGAGGGACCCGAGTTGTTGGTGGAGTCGCCGCCACCCTTGCCCTTGCTGCGACAACAGTCGTGTGAAAGGAGGAGGAGCGATCGCTGCCTGTGGAGGAGCCTGTTGAACTAAGCATGGCGCGATGATCCCTAAAAGCAGTAGAGGTGCACCAAGCAGTTGTACTGGTAAATTCAGGTCCACTCTCTGGCTTCTCAACGGACAATACTGCTGACATGAAGTGGCAACCAATTCTACAAGCAAACTCAAAGATATCTGAATATTATGTACAAAAGAATGCTTGCTCCACATTTGGTAAAAAAAAACAGATTAAGTTAGCGGCATAACAACAGATTAAAGTGGACTTACCGAGGAGTCATATTTGCGGCCTTGATTGGAGGAGCGGTTTATATAATCTGCGTCGCTGGTGATGACAGAAGCATTGCCAGAACCAGACTGCTTCTCCTCCTCACTTTGTTAAATATGCCAGTGAAACCTTCACCTGTAGAAGGATCGTTCTCATCCCATTCTCCAAACTTCGGCACAGCTGATCCTCTCTCAGGCTGTACGTGCAAAAATGACGACTAAATTTCACAAAACTTCACATATTATGTAAATCTGGAGTTTTGGGATAACATACCTCTTTAAATCTGGAGTTTCATGAAATTGAGTCTTAAATACGGAGTTTTGCGATAGTTTATACAAAATATGTGGAGTTTTGCGAAATTTACTCTTTTTAAATCTTTATAAAGCGTACGACCACGATGTTTGGTCATATATAAATAAAAAACCGGTTGAATTTGTATTCACTTGTCTTCTATATATATAAACAGTCTCGATATAATGACATGACAACATTCACGGGTGAAAAAAAATATTTTTTAACTATAGAAGGAACTATTACAACGGTTTAGTGGAACAAA